>CAJUXJ010001710.1:0-30648 GCA_910589775.1 Avena eriantha
CACATGGATCCGCTAGATGCAATTTGCATGTGTGTTCTATTCCTAAACCACATGGATCCACTAGATGCCATTGCATGTGTGTTATTTTCATAAACCACATGGATCCACTAGAGTTCATTGCATGTATGTTCTATTCCTAAACTACATGGATCCACCAGATGCCATTAGATGTGTTTTCTTTTCATAAACCATATGGATCCACTAGATGCCATTGCATGTGTGTTCTTTTCATAAACCACATGGAGCCACTCGAGTTCATTGCATGTGTGTTCTTTTCATAAACCACATGGATCCACTATAGTTCATTGCATGTGTGTTCTTTTCATAAACCACATGGATCCACTAGATGCCATGGCATGTGTGTTCTTTTCATAAACCACATGGATCCACTAGATATCATTGCATGTGTGTTCTATTCCTAAACCACATGGATCCACTAGATGCCATTGCATGGGTGTTCTTTTCATATACCACATGGATCCACTAGAATTCATTCCATGTGTCTTCTATTCATAAACCACATGGATCCACTAGAGTTCATTGCATGTATGTTCTTTTCATAAACCACATGGATCCACTAGAGTTTGTTGCATGTGTGTTCTATTCCTAAACCACATGGATCCACTAGATGTCGTTGCATGTGTGTTATTTTCATAAACCACGTGCATCCACTAGAGTTCATTACATGTGTGTTGCTTCATAAACCACATGGATGCACCAGATGCCGTTGCATGTGTGTTCTTTTCATAAACCACATGGATCCACCAGAGTTCATTGCATGTGTTATTTTTAGAAACCACATGGATCCACTAGAGTTCATTGCATGTGTGTTCTTTTCATAAACCACATGGGTCCACTAGAGTTCATTGCATGTGTGTTATTTTCATAAACCACATAGATCCACTAGATGTCATTGCATGTGTGTTCTATGCCTATACCACATGGATACACTAGATTCCATTGCATGTGAGTTCTTTTCATAAACCATATGGATCCACTAGAATTCACTGCATGTGTGTTATATTCATAAACCACATGGATCCACTAGATACCATTGCATGTGTGTTATTTTCATAAACCACATGGATCCACTAGATTCCATTGCATGTGTTATCTTTTCATAATACACATGGATCCACTAGAGCTCATTGCATGTGTGTTCTTTTCATAAACCACATGGATCCACTAGATGCCATTGCATGTGTGTTCTATTCCTAAACCACAAGGATCCACTAGATGTCGTTGCATGTGTGTTCTTATCATAAACCACGTGCATCCACTAGAGTTCATTACATCTGTGTTCTTTTCACAAACCACATGGATGCACTAGATGCCATTGCATGTGTGATCTTTTCATAAACCACATGGATCCACCAGAGTTCATTGCATGTGTGTTCTTTTCATAAACCACATGGGTCCACTAGATGTCATTGCATGTGTGTTATTTTCATAAACCACATAGATCCACTAGATGTCATTGCATGTGTGTTCTATGCCTACACCACATGGATCCACTAGATTCCATTGCATGTGTGTTCTTTTCATAAACCATATGGATCCACTAGAGTTCACTGCATGTGTGTTCTATTCATAAACCACATGGATCCACTAGATGCCATTGCATGTGTGTTATTTTCATAAACCACATGGATCCACCAGATGCCATTGCATGTGTTATGTTTTCATCATACACATGGATGCACTAGAGTTCATTGCATGTTTGTTCTTTTCATAAACCACATGGATCCACTAGATGCCATTGCATGTGTGTTCTTTTCATAAACCACATGGATCTACTAGATGACATTGCATGTGTGTTCTTTTCATAAACCATCATGATTCCACTAGATGCCATTGCATGTGTGTTATTTTCATAAACCACATGGATAGACTAGTGTTCATTGCAGGTATGTTCTATTCCTAAACCACATGGATCCACTAGATGCCATTGCATGTGTGTTATTTTCATCAACCACATGGATAGACTAGTGTTCATTACAGGTATGTTCTATTCCTAAACGACCTGGCTCCACTAGATGCCATTGGATGTGTGTTCTTTTCATAAACCACATGGATCCAAAAGATTCCATTGCATTTGTGTTCTTTTCATAAACCACATAGATCCACTAGAGTTCATTGCATGTGTGTTCTTTTCATAAACCACATGGATCCACTAGAGTTCATTGCATGTGTTTTGTTTTCATAATCCACATGGATCCACTAGATGCCATTGCATGTGTGTTATTTTCATAAACCACATGGATCCACTATATGTCATTGCACCTGTGTTCTATTACTAAACCACATGGATCCACTAGATGCCATTGCACGTGTGTTCTTTTCATAAACCACATGGATCCACTAGAGTTCATTGCATGTATGTTCTATTCCTAAACCACATGGATCCACGAGATCCCATTGGATGTGTGTGTGTATCAGTGTGCATCATTGTGGTTATAGGAAAAGAATAGATGCAATGACATCCACTTGGATGTTTGTGTGTATCAGTGTGGTTTTCGAAAAGAACACATACAGTGATGGCACTCCAGCATGTGTGTTCTTTTCATTAACCACATGGATCAACTAGATGTCATTGCACTTGTGTTCCGATCCTAAACCACATGGGTCCACTAGATGCCATTGCATGTGTGTTCTTTTCATAAACCACATGGATCCACTAGATGCCATTGCATGTGTGTTCTTTTCATAAACCACATGGATCCAATAGTGTTCATTGCATGTGTGTTCTATGCCTAAGCCACATGGATCCACTAGATACCATTGCATGTGTGTTATTTTCATAAACCACATGGAACCACTAGAGTTCATTTCACGTGTGTTCTTTTCATAAACCACATGGATCCACTAGATGTTATTGCAGGTGTGTTCTTTTGATAAACCACATTGATCCACTAGAGTTCATTGCATGTGTGTTCTTTTCATCAACCACATGGATCCACTAGAGTTCATTGCATGTGTGTTATATTCATAAACCACATCGATCCACCAGATGTCATTGCGTGTGTGTTCTTTTCATAAACCACATGGATCCACTACATACCATTGCATGTGTGTTCATTTCATATACCACATGGATCCACTATATGCAATTGCATGTGTGTTTTATTCCTAAACCACATGGATCCACCAGATGCCATTGCATGTGTTTTATTTTCATAAACCACATGGATCCACTAGAGTTCATTGCATGTATGTTCTATTCCTCAACCACATGGATCCACTAGATGCCATTGGATGTGTGTTATTTTCATAAACCACATGGATCCACTAGATGCCATTGCATGTGTGTTCTTTTCATAAAGAACATGGATCCACTAGAGTTCATTGCATGTGTGTACTTTTCAGAAACCACATGGATCCACTAGTGTTCATTGCATGTGTATTTTTATTATAAACCACATGGATCCACTAGATGCCATTGCATGTGTGTTCTTTTCATAAACGACATGGATCTACTAGATGTCATTGCATGCGTGTTCTCTTCCTAAACAACATGGATGCACTAGATACCATTGCATGTGTGGTCTTTTCATAAACCACATGGATCCACAAGAATTCATTGCATGTGTGTTCTATTCCTAAACCACATGGATCCATTGGATGTGTGTGTATAAGTGTGCATCATTGTGGTTTCAGGAAAATAATACATGCAATGATTCCCACTTGGATGTCTGTGTGTATCAGTGTGGTTTTGGAAAAGAACACATGCAGTGATGCCACTCCAGCATGTGTGTTCTTTTCATTAACCACATGGATCCACTAGATGTCATTGCATGTGTGTTCCATTCCTAAACCACATGGATCCACTAGATGACATTGAATGTGTGTTCTTTTCATAAACCACATGGATCCACGAGAAGCCATTGCATGTGTGTTCTTTTCATAAACCACATGGATCCACTAGACTTCATTGCATGTGTGTTCTTTTAATAAACCACATGGCTCCACTAGTGTTCATTGCATGTGTGTTCTATGCCTAAACCACATGGATCCACTAGATGCCATTGCATGTGTGTTATTTTCATAAACCACATGGATTCACTAGAGTTCATTTCACGTGTGTTATTTTCATAAACCACATGGATCCACTAGATGTTATTACATGTGTGTTCTTTTGATAAACCACATGGATCCACTAGAGTTCATTACATGTGTGTTCTTTTCGTAAACCAGGTGGATCCACTAGATGCCATTTGATGTGTGTGTGTATCAGTGTGCATCATTGTGGTTTTAGGAAAAGAATACATGCAATGACATCCACTTGGATGTCTCTGTGTATTAGTGTGGTTTTGGAAAAGAACACATGCAGTGATGCCACTCCAGCATGTGTGTTCTTTTCATTAACCACATGGATCCACTACATGTCATTGCACTTGTGTTCCATTCCTAAACCACATGGATCCACTAGATGCCATGGCATGTGTGTTCTTTTCATAAACCACATGGATCCACTAGATGCCATTGCAGGTGTGTTCTTTTCATAAACCACATGGATCCACTAGTTTTCATTGCTTGTGTGTTCTATGCCTAAGCCACATGGATCCACTAGATACCATATGTGTGTTATTTTCAAAAACCACATGGATCCACTAGAGTTAATTTATGTCTGTTCTTTTCATAAACCACATGGATCCACTAGATGTTATTGCATGTGTGTTCTTTTCAGCAACCACATGGATCCACTAGAGTTCATTGCATGTGTGTTCTATTCCTAAACCAAATGGATCCACTAGATGCCATTGCATGTGTGTTATTTTCATAAACCACATGGATTCACTAGATTCCATTACATGTGTGTTCATTTCATATACCATATGGATCCACTAGATGCAATTGCATGTGTGTTCTATTCCTAAACCACATGGATCCACTATATGCCATTGCATGTGTGTTATTTTCATAAACCACATGGATCCACTAGAGTTCATTGCAGGTATGTTGTATTCCTAAACCACATGGATCCACTAGATGCCATTGGATGTGTGTTATTTTCATCAACCACATGGATCCACTAGAGTTCATTGCATGTGTGTTCTTGTCCTAAACCACATGGATCCACTAGATGCCATTTCATGTGTGTTCTTTTTATAAACCACATGGATCCACTAGATTCCATTGCATGTGTGTTCATTTCATATACCACATGGATCCACTAGATGCAATTGCATGTGTGTTCTATTCCTAAACCACGTGGATCCACTAGATGCCATTGCATGTGTGTTCTTTGCATCAACCACATGGATCCACTAGAGTTCATTGCATGTGTGTTCTTTTCATAAACCACATGGATCCACTAGATGTCATTGCATGTGTGTTCTATTCCTAAACAACATGGATCCACTAGATGCCATTGCATGTGTGTTCTTTTCATAAACCACATGGATCCAAAAGAAGTCATTGCATGTGTGTTCTATTCCTAAACCACATGGATCCATTGGATGTGTGTGTATCAGTCTGCATCATTGTGGTTTTAGGAAAAAATACATGCAATGATGCCCACTTGGATGTCTGTGTGTATCAGTGTGGTTTTTGAAAAGAACACATGCAGTGATGCCACTCCAGCATGTGTGTTCTTTCCATTAACCACATGGATCCACTAGATTTCATTGCATGTGTGTTCCATTCCTTAGCCACATGGATCCACTAGATGTCATTGAATGTGTGTTCTTTTCATAAACCACATGGATCCACGAGATGCCGTTGCATGTGTGTTCTTTTCATAAGCCACATGGATCCACTAGACTTCATTGCATGTGTGTTGTTTCAAAAAACCACATGGCTCCACTAGTGTTCATTGCGTGTGTGTTCTATGCCTAAACCACATGGAACCACTATATGCCATTGCATGCGTGTTATTTTCATAAACCACATGGATTCACTAGAGTTCATTTCACGTGTGTTCTTTTCATAAACCACATGGATCCACTTGATGTTATTGCATGTGTGTTCTTTTGATAAATCACATGGATCCACTACAGTTCATTACATGTGTGTTCTATTCGTAAACCACGTGGATCCACTAGATGGCATTGGATGTGTGTTCTATTCGTAAACGGCGACGGTGACGCACGCTCTTCAGAACTCCGCTGCCGCTGCTAGAGGGCTTGCATGTCAAAGAGGAGTACTGGTAAGGTTAGGGATGGCTCCTAGGAGGTTAAGAGCGCCATTGGAAGGACAAATGGAGCAGGAGGGAGATCACCAAGTCGAGTTCTTGGAGTAGAACAAGAGGGGGCTATCTCCTTCTCTAGGCCGAGGGAGACGCTGGGAGGAGCTCTGGAGCTTGGAGGAGGTGGATCTCGTGTGAGGGATTGGAGTGAGGCCACATGCTGGTGGAGGGGAGCAGGGGAGATGGTGTTGTAAGCTCAAGCTAAAAGGAGGGTGGTTCTCCTTCTTGTGGCTAGAGGAGAGGAGAGGAAGGGATGGGGAGCTCGGGGGAGGTGAGTGAGGTGGAGAGGGGGCAATAAGGGGCAGGGGTGTAGCATCCCAATTGTCTAACAATGGTAATGCTACTTGGTCTAGTAATATAATGGATACTTCCTATATATAATTGTTGCATCATAATTATATCATGCTCATGTCATCATGCCACCTTGCATTTGAGCATCATATAAAACCCTGTTTCTTTGGTTCTTCTCTCATATGCAGCATTAATTGTAGTTGGCTTTTGATATAGTGTATTTGGTTCTTGATATATTGTTAAATGCCCAAGTTGAGTTGGGGGCATATCTTTTATTCAACTCCACCACCTTTCTTGTCACCACCTGATAATTCCACCATTCCATTTACCATGGGGTTTTATTTATTTTTTGTATTTGATCTAGCTCATGGGAGATAGGATGGATCCAATTCTATCTTCTCTTGCTTGGCCTTTATTCCACATTTTGGAATGCATAAGAATAATGCCATGTTTTATTATTGTTTTCACAAGCATAAACATGGGCATTTATTACACATGCATGGGCCATGCAAATCTTCACCACCATCTTTTCCCCTTTTGTTTCCCTTTGGTTTTGAGTGGATCTTCCCTTTTGGTTAAACATCTCTTCCTCTCTCTCTCTCATACCTCCTCCTCTTGATCCTTGTCCTTGTCATGTGTAGCAAGCCTTAACCTCCCTTAAACCATCATCTTATCCATGCATGATCATTTGAGGTTATACCTTATACTACCTCTATCTCTCACCTCAACCTTCTCTCTTCACCTTGTTGGATCTTGGTAGAACATAAACCCTAACTAAACCCTAACACCATCTAACCTACCCCTCTCTTTAATACCTCACCACCTTCTCTCTATCTCTCTAGTTAACACCAACCCTAACAAAACCCTAACCGAGCCACCCCTCTCTAGCTAAACCTAGCTACCCGACCCTCTCTCTCGGCATCTCTCCCTTTCTCTATGCCATGCAGGCCCCACCTACCTACCCCATCTTCCCCCCACTCCTAACCCTAGCCCTAGCTCACCCGAGCCTCCCCTCTCCTCTCTTTTTCTCTCTCACAGCCGGGCATGCCCACCCGAGCCTACCCTCCTTGGACGCTCCCTGGCCCGCCTGTTAGCTCCACCCTACCTGCCCTACCTGCCCCAGGTCAAGCCCCAGCTCGAGCATGTGCGAGGAGAAGGAGGGAAAAAGTGGCCGAAGCCACCTTTATCTACCCCGTGCCCACACGCTACCTCGCCTCTCCCTCTCGGTTTATACTTTTCCCCACGCCTTCTCTGCCTCGCCAGATCGACCCCAGGCCCTGCCCTCTCCCCTCCCTCTTCTTCACCGACGACAACTCCCTCGTCGGTCACCGCCAGTACCACCGGCGTCTCTTCGTTTCGGCCAGCACGCGCGTCATGGAGGTGGTCGAGGAGACCAAGGACGTTCCCCTGCTTCACCCTGGACGCGCCAGCGAGGAGGAGGAGCACCAGGATCGCCAGGACCAGCGCCGCCCCGACGAAACTCTAGATCTCCTGTTCGCCAGCTCCGCCGACGCCCTGCTGTGCCTCGTTCCGATCCGCCACCGGCAACCTCTCTGCGGTGAGCCCTTTAACCTCCCTGACATCCTCTTTTCCTCCGTCGAATGCTAGCCTCGCCGGGCATTTAACCGAGCGCTCTCGGTGCGCGGCGGCCGCCAGCGTTCGCTCGTCATCGCGCCGCGTCCCGACATACCTAGGCCCCAACCACCCTCCTGTCAACTCCCCTAACCCAGCCACACTAGTTCCACCCTTTAGCGTGCACGCCTAGGTCC
This sequence comes from Avena eriantha, assembly GCA_910589775.1. Classification (NCBI taxonomy): domain Eukaryota; kingdom Viridiplantae; phylum Streptophyta; class Magnoliopsida; order Poales; family Poaceae; genus Avena; species Avena eriantha. The sequence goes on from CAJUXJ010001710.1 coordinate 8,248, forward strand.
CCAGTTCAAGCCCCCGCGCCGCGCCCTGTCGCTGTCGAGCACGGGCAGCTCGACAGTTCGTCAGAGAACATCTACAGGGGTCGTTGGCCTCTTTACAAACCCCCCCTCTTTCCTTTTCGCTCAACCCGCGGTACGCCGAGCCCACCTGTCAGCCGCCCTGGCAATCTTGTAGAGAAGCCCCCCAGCTCTTAGGCCCTTAACTCGCGCTCCAGCACGACCCCACCTGGCAGCCTCTGCGCGCTAGGCCGCTGTCACGTGGGCCTCTAGCCGTTGGCCCACCTGTCATCCGCAGTGGCTAGCTAGTCCCGGTGTGAGAAAAGTCCGCGTATGGGCAACGTTGACCACTGGGCCCAGTTGGCAGCTGGCCCACCCGTCAGCGACTGGGGATAGGTCTGTCTGAGTATAAAACGTTTTCTGCTTTTCTGTTTTAAATAAACATTTCCAGAAATTGTTTAAATTCAAATTCAAATCAGATTTTAAATAACTTTTAAATTATAAATCCAAATAATACATATGATATATGTTTTGGAATCAGAAAAATGCGAGGAATTTAAATATGCTATTCAAAATATTGTTTGACCACTTTAAAATTTCGAGATGATGAAAATTACAATAAAATGCCCTTTTCTTAATAAATTAATAACTTTAAATCTATAACTCCAAATTTGACAAATAATATGTCTAAATCGATCAGCGCGACGAGCCTGTTCTATCTATGCATTCCTTGTTCTGAATTGAAGCATGCATCATGACATTATTACAAATCAGAACTGTTTATGGCAATAAAACTTGGGTAAATAATTAAGAAAATGCTTTACTCTTGTATCCACACCTCACCCTTGCCATGCTACTTTCATGCCATGTAAATTGTGCATCATTCATCATGGTATGCTTGTTTGCTTGTCGCATTTTAATTCCTATGCTTGTGCACTTTATTTATGTTGGCCCTTGTTTGTTTGGTTCTTCTTCGAATAGACGCCCAGCAGGAGAATTACCAGGAATCATAGGAGTACTACCCAGATCCATCTCTCGCTTCAACCGAGCTGCCAGGCAAGCACTACCACATGATTGCATACATATAGTACCTATTGCCTCTATCTTATTCTTGCATCATTGAGTCGCGATTGCATTAAATTGAATCCCAAGCACTACATAGCCTTTACTTTTAAACCCCACCGAAGCTTGTTCCTCGATCCCATGAGCCATTACTACAGGAGTTGTTTGAGCCATGCGAGTCGTAGAAAAGCATGTGTACGGTATGTGAGTGTCTGATGAATAACGAGGTACCTAAACAACATAACCTGTGTAGTAATGGGATAACTAATGAAAGAGGCAAATTTGAGCAATATCTGCTATTTGGTTTTTCATGCTCACTTGTGTCCCGTAGGACCCCGAGTACTTGATTCCTGTTCCTTGTTTATTCGCACTATCCACATCCGGGAGGCCTTATGGACCCCCCTGAGCCAGAGCTTGATTCATTCTTATTTCTTGGGGCCACAATTAGTTTGGGGCTTTATTACTATCATGTACTTATGCCATGTTACTACTTTATTTAAGATTGTGCGAGGAGCACCTGTACTGTTTTGGATCGTGACACGTTTTCGCTGTATCGACAAGCCCAGTCACATTTTCAGGTTCCCAGTCATTTACTGCCGTCCACACAAACCTTGAGTCCGTCTCGGAGTCAGCTAGCTTCGTCGCGGGTAGCTTAATGGGGTGGCCCCCTGAAATGTTTCTGAATCCTGTGATTTCTTTGTCATGAATGCCTCGTTGGGTTTTGAGTTGGTTTTTCCGAGGTTGATCGAGTGTGTGTTGCTATTCGTGCATCCCTGCAGGGTAAATCTTTCTGAAAGCCGTGTCCGCGGATATGGACGACTTGGAGCACAGTTTCTCGATCATAGACAAGTATAACTAAAGTACCGCTTTTAATTTGACTAAGTACTTGACTAGTAAATAGTGCAATACTCATGGAATGGTTAATAAAACTGCCAACGGATGATGGGGGTTGTTCGTCCGCTTCCTCGTTGGTAAGCGAGGAGGAGGATGGATCTGTTAATTATACTGTTATAATTGTTGTTCTTAATTCACGGACATCCGTCTATCATTGGTTAGGCGGATGGTTAGCGAGTATCTATAGAATTGTTAGATATTATCTTTTGCTGCAATTGCGTCACCCCAGGTTGTATCCCCTTTAGTGGCATAAAGACTTGCTGAGTACCCCCTAGGGTCTCACACGATAAATTGTTTGATTCAGACGAACATGTGTACCCGCAAGATGGATACTGGGTGGAGGAGACAGATGATGTTGGCAACGATCACTCGGTGTAGAGATTCCGGGAACGGGGATCCATGCGATCTGTGGGCGGGATGTGTTTATTTATGTGGCATCTTATGCCGATTTGCTTCTTATCCGTACTCGGGTCTTGTTTTCCGCTTCCGCCTGATACTCTGATGTTTGTTGTATGAGGAGCTATCCTAAATTATTATCTCTATCTAGGATATTTGAATCTTGCCGTATGGCGTTGCAATATTTCTATTTCTTTTAGATGGAATGGCTCTAATGACTGTTGTATGTGGCTTGCATACATACTCATTTGTGTACGTAGTTGATCCCTTCGCCTGCCGATTACGTCGCTCCTTCTTGTCCCGATGTTCTGAAAGTGGTTAGGACGGCCGAAAGGTCTACCGTGAGTGGCCCTGGGCCCCACCGTACTATTTTAACCACTTTCGTTCATCTAGGCATGTAACTAAGAGCGTAATTCACCGAGTTAGTTACAAGGGGCGAGCTGGGGTGGCCTCTGTCCATATATACTAGGGAGGAGAGGTAGATTGGGTAATTTACCTATTTGGACATGGTGGAGAGGGAGGGCTGGCCAAGGATTAGTCCAGGGGTCGGTGGAGAGGGTTATGATGGTCATTTTGGGCGTGCTGGATCAGAGAGGGAGGGAGAGCTGCTATGGTAATTAATTAGATTAGATCTTTGTAAGATCTTGGTTGTCTCTCTCTCCTTCTACTAGTGAAGGGAAAATGGGTAATTGTTGGGCGGTTCTATAGTGGTGGTCGACCAGTGTGGTGTCCTAGTGCTAAGGATGAGCTTTGATCAAGCTTTGGGGAAATTTGGAAGTGGTTTAGACTAGTGGTTTACTAGTTTGCCAAAATTGATCCAATGGTGGGTTGTTAAGGAAGTCCAAATATTTGCATTGGACCAAAGGGGAAAATGGTACTGGTGAGTAGAGGAGGTAAAGGTAGACTCCAAGGATTTATTTGGGGTTTTTATGTGGAGTTCAAGTCCACCTAAATCCAATTATTCAAAAAGGACAGAAATGATTTCTATAGGATCATTTTATACGTTTCCATTGGCCATGGATGTATTTTGATGTGGAAGGGTCCCCAATGTGAATGCACACTTAGGGGAATTTTCCCAAGATTTACTGAGGCTTGACAGTAATTAAAACAATTATTATTCCAATTCAGCCATTTAAGAAAATGGACAAAAAGAAATAATAAATCTTCTCAAAAATAATTATCTTTGAGGTTAAAAGATAGGATATGACTTGCGGGGATCACATGAGCCAAAATTTGGGGAAGTGGTTTGGTAAAAACCAAACTTTCCTTTATGAAGGGAGTTTTGGGGATTTAGACTATTTAAGAAATTAAATAGCTTTGGGGCCATAATAATTATGGATAATTATTGATAAATCTTGGAGATCAAGGTAGGTGAGTTAGACAAGGTGTAGCAAGCATTTTCAACCTTGTGGAATGAAAATCCAACTTGAAAAGGATGGACAACAAGGAGTTGATGATCTAGGGTGGTGTTATTTTTATACCACCAAAACATGTTTGCATCTTGGAGCTGAGAGCTCACCTTGGTGCAAGGGATAGATGGGTAGGTACACCATATCATATAGATGACCATGGCAGAAGGAGTTTGAATTAATTGTATTTGAGGTGTTCTAGAAGTGATGGGAAACTTTGTTGAAATTAAAGTTGCCAAGCAAATAGAGTCATGAAGCCTTCTAAACCATATGGGTTTAAGCAGCACAAAGATTCACTTGGAGCAAGTGAAGTAGGTTATGATATACATCAATGAGTAGAACACAACCAGTCCATAGGGGGTTGTATGAGGGTGTGAGCTTCTACCAAAGTAGGCACGATGACTAGTTTTGCAGGAAAAGTTAGTTCTTGTCTGCAAAACCAACATGGACCAATGAGTTGGATGAGGATTTAACCAAGGGAAAATGTGGGCCTTGGTAGTCCTTAGGATGGTTAACAATATGGTTCAAGTGCATTTCCAAAAATGCACATGGTTTGAGAAAAGAAGGCTTTCAAAAAGGTGATGCTGAAACTGTTTCCAGACTTAGCCAAATTTGGCAGTTTTGAGGAATTGTGACTAGAGTATGAGAGGGGATGTTCTTGGAGGAGTTGCAAGGTATCAGAGCTTTAACCAGTGGTTGCTAAGGAAGTGTAGAATGAGTAGAAGAGATCCTTGCTTGATATTGGTCTTAAGGATTTGGAAACATCTAGGATGGAGATCCTCATAAAGGATCTGATTAAGGGTTTTTAGATGATCACCTAGTGACTAGGGATCACAACAAGGTTTTCTTTCTTGCTTAGGGATTGAGGATTGGAAAAACATCTTGAGCCTAGTGATGAGCTCCTAGAGTGTCTCATACTAATTCCTAAGCAAACAAGTCAAACAGCAGATCAAAGCAACTCATCAGTCAACAGATCAAGGCAACTCATCTTATACACTAATCAACTATTTCTAGGGTTCACCATCAAGCTCAGCTTGAGGTAAGGTTGGGGGCATTTTGAAGAGGTTGAGTTTTGAATAAGATGAGGGTTCTTGGTATCTCTACCAAGATTAGAATTTAAATGCTTTGAAAGGAGGTTTTGGTAAAGCTAGAGATAAGATTATTTGAGTGTTCTGTCTTGAAAACATAAGGAGATTGTATTCTATATCTCTCCATAATTTTTGTAAAGGGAAACTACCAAAATAGTTTGGTCACATAGGCATCTTGGCTCCAGTTTTTGGAATGCCAGAACGTTTGAGAATATGTAAAGTAAGCCAAGATAGTTTTGGTAAATAGCTTTTGTCAACTTAGGTTGAGGTAAGGAGTATCCTAAGATACACTTCATAAGCACAAGTGCAGACAAACAACAAGCAAGCACTGCACTAAAGCATCAGAAAAAGTTTTTGTTCGCCCTAATTTTTGCATTCTGGAGAACAAATCAGGGTTGCTGAAATTGGGATGTTATAGACCTTTCCCCCTTAAAAGAATCTCGTCTCGGAGTTATTACCATGTGTTTCTTGCGGGCTAACTTCTCGGCCTTGCCTTCGAGGAGAAACATCTTGACTGCGAGGTTGAACTCCAATCTTCTTGAAACTCGGGGGTCGAGCTGGTTTCAACCATGGTTGCGGGGAGGGAGCTTTCTACAGTAAGGGTCTATGGCACTTCCCTTAAGTGGGTTATTGAATCCAAGTTTGTGACCAAGTCTGTAAAGTCTGGGATATGTCTGTGCTCTGAGATCTGTGTCTTCGGGTCTCACGGTCGGGCAACGAGGTTATCTATTTTGCGGGAAAGATGCTGTCTTTCCCCTTAGGATTTGACTTGGGTAGGTCGGAGAGTCCCAACTAGGGGACTTACTTAAGAAGGTGGCAAAAGAGGGTTCTTAAGGTGGCGGACATCGACTTAAAAGAGGATAGCAACATAGGTGGCGTTCCAGGGGGACATGGACTAGTTTACTACAGGCTGCACTCGTCGACTTTCAGGAAGTCCTGGAGTGGGTGAAAGGGCTTCTCTCTTGGTCTTTTACTTCCACGGGGCACAGTCATCTAGGAAGGCGTGGGACATCTTCAGTCTTGAGCTGCGAGGCAGCGAGCGGTAAGGTGACCATCTTTTCTGAGGGAGGGGTCCTTGGATGTCTTCGAGCTTCTATGCCAGGTAAGTTTTGGCGGATTCTCTCTCGAGGCATTCTCCGCTGAAGTGACTGGGTAGTCCACACGTGAAGCAGGGGTTCCTCTTCCGTCGTGGCTGAGTTGATGACTTTTCTAAGCTGACATCGGAAAGTGGACGGACCTTGCCATTGAGAGGATATATTGGGCATTTGATAGGGACATGGTCTTGGCCTTCACAGAGGAAACAAGTGGTACGTCTAGTTGGGCAAACTCTTTGGTAATGGGGTTCTCCACAGTTGGGGCAGTGGCCGGAGCATCAGTTGGCTTGGTGTCCTTCGTCTCCGCAGCGGCTACATGCCTTCTTCCAGCTTCCGATCCTCATGGCCATCCCGGGGGAGGTCTTATTGGTGGCAGACGATTCGGGTTGGGTCTAATGCAACGACTTGGGTAAAACACGCAAAAAGGAAACAATTCAAGCAAGCATAGCAATCAAGGAAGTCATTACATACCACCCAATTCTGCACCCGGGGGTGCAAAATAGTACTTAGGCAGTACAAAATGTTTAAGGACGATACATGACTCTACCCTATTGCTAGGTGGGCGAGTACTGCGACGCGGGTGATCACTCAGAGGTGCATCTGCTGAGTCTGGGATAGCTTCGGGGTCTCCAACTACTGCAGATACTCTAGGGTCTGCGGGATATTCAGCTCGTCTTCGGTGAAGGGGAGAGTGGTTCCTTCCCATGGTGCAGGGTTGGAGGTTGACTCGGTCGGTGCAGGTGACTAGACGATAGGGTGGTACTCATTGAGGAAGGACTGTTCATCATCAGTCCCTGGGTTCTCGTCTTCAGGGGTTGAGGGTACTTCAGTGATCCGCTTTCATGCCAAGCGGGCATTGGTGGCCTAAAGACTTCTTTCGTGCTTACGGAGTAGGTTGATATCCATCTTTAGAAGCAGATTCTCGCGTCTGGCCTTGTCAAGGTCTTCCTGGGAATGTTGGAGTAGGTATTACATATTGTCCAGCTGAATCCCAATGCAGCAGGTGAGGAAAGACTCAGTGGGGAGTTCGTCTTCGTCTCTCTTTCCAAACAAGTGGTAGGGAGTATCTTTCAACTCATATTCGTGGATCTTGCAAAGGCGCGCCATGATTTGCTGTATGGCTCGCACCACGCCATCTACCCAGTTGCTGTCGAGGAAGGTGAAGATTATGGGCAAGGTGTCCTCATCGGGGGAAGGAATCACAGCCTTGATGACCCATTGCATCACATTGGTGTTACTGCGAGGGAGTTCTGTTCCTTCAGTGGTTGGCGGGGGTCTCTTGACTATCTTCAGTAGGTTGTGAAGTTGCTCTTCAAAGGGCCAGAAACTTTTTCCAACGATGATGCGCTCTGAGCGGAAAGAGGCCATCTACAACAGATTGGTGAGATGGGTTCAGGTTAGTGACGGTGTGCAGGATTTTAAGCTTACAAAATCTTATTAATGCAAGTAGTTTTTCGAAATAGAGGAGGAGAAGACATAAGCACTTTTCACAAATAGTCATCCTTTCTCCCTTGCCTTTTTGGAAAATAGATTTGTCGTTTCCTGTCTATCGTCCATGATAACTAAGGTCTGCTACAGTCAGGATGGCTCTGATACCAAGTCTGTAAGACCCCCGGATTAATCATCCGAGAAATCCCTGTTATGCATACATCCACGTTCCCATGATCAGTGATCCGTGGAACATAACCAACAGGTATCATTACAGCATCTGAAACATAACGAATTACAAGACTTACATAAGTGCCATTATGGCTACAACATCTTTAGAAGTGGAAACATCGCGAAGCGCAGAGCCCAATCGTGCCTCAACCTACAGGCAGCTGACTGGGAAGACGGCCTAGCTTGCTAGACGTCGCCTTAATCTCTTGAAAGTCTGGCCAAGTAAATAGCCAGGGACACAGCCGTGAGTACTCTTAGTGTACTCGCAAACCACCTAGATAAGTGAGCAAGGGAAATGCAATTCTGGCTGTGGCGAGATAGCTCTACCTGAGGGTTGTTTTTGAAAAGACCTACTCTAAATTTGAAATTAGGGCATCTCCATATCTTTGTTGAAAAAGTGTTTTGAAAACATGCTTCTGTTTTATAAACCAAGCCATCTCCATATCTTTGTTGAAAAAGAGTGTTGAAAATAGTTTTTGTAGTAAAAACCCTTTTTAAACATCTTCGACCCCTCGGGTCAAAACAAAGCTTTCGAACTCGGGTTCCCCCGGAACCTCCGTCCTCAAAGTACTTGTTTCCCAAACAAGCACAGTTTGGGTACTCCTAGCCAACACCTTTACAACCGTCCTTGACCGTGGACATGGCTATTCGAATAGATTATACTCTGCAGAGTTTGCACACTTTACCCACAAGAATCAATACATCCGCCGGGATACAACCACGGCCCACTACCACTGTAGATGGGGGTCCGGATAATCAAACCTAACCTTTCGCTTGTCTACACTAGCAAAGGCATGCTTTTCCTCTTGGGTTTGTTCTCCCCGGCAACGAGTATGTGGCTCCTAGCCATAGTCCTTCCTTCCATACACGCGCATACCCAAGCCGTAACTTGGCGTATACCTTAAATTTGGTGACTCCTCTTCCTTCCGTACTACCTAAATCATACCTTCCGCGGGAGACCCAATTGTTGCACCGGACTCCTGATTGTTCAGGCTCATTCTTGCCGAGGCAAGCGACAGGCTTCAGATCCTAGATCTGGGACGCCGGCTAGGGATTCCAGGGATTTCTCCCTATAAGCAAGGTAGAAGTTGCCTCGGCTAAAGCGGACAAACTACGAGTTAAGCCCCAACAACCTGGGGTAATGTGGTTGCGTAGATAAAATTTTTTCTAGTAAAGGCATAGAACATCCCATCACATTTCCTCTTCTTCTCATCACCATTTCTTTTGTTAAAACTTCCACTGGGAATGATGCCTCTTCCCAGGGTTTTACAAAGCCGTTTTGAAAATTTTTTGGTGGGGTAAATCCCAAAACAGTTATTTTTCTCAAAACCGGGGTTTCCAAGGAGGTAGGATGCTAATCATCATACTCTCGGTCTAAAGGGGATAGATGATGGGTTCATCGGGGTGGTGCCTCAAAGGACACAAAATCATAATTTGGAGGAACCAAGTTACTACCGCAGTATTTGTAAAACAAGACATGCAGGTAGAGTATGCAATTTATAAAGAGGATATAAAACAGGTAAAAGAGTATAGGACATATATCAGAGTTCAGGAATGGTGGCTTGCCTGTGATCAGCAAATAGTCCCTGGGCTTCTTCAGATGACCAAGAATACCCAATAGTATAATATTAAGAAAACCCGTTCTTCTTGTCGTCAAACACTCACACTATCGTCGTCGTTGGGTACACATGCAAGCAGACAATATCACAATCAATACAAGGCATACCACGTCAAATCATACAGCAAACAAACATAAAGATCACTACTAGACTTGGGAGGGTTTGGGAGAAGTTGGATATGGGTGGTGGCAATGACAAGATTGCCACTGATGTGTTTTCGCTTGGAAGATAGTTGTCTAAGCTAACGACAATGGGCTTGGATTAGGGTTTTGTGGTCAGTAGGTTATCAAGGGATAACCATGACATCCTCAGATAGGTCTTGTCAAAACAAAACAATCACAAGTGGTTTCACTTGAAAATCAATTTCCTAGAATTAGATATGCTTTTATTGTGGATTAAACTCTAGTTTAAGGAAATAATTCACCAGAAAAGTTCTGGAGCTCCAAACATTATTTCCTTGGAGGGTTAGATATTATTAGATGTATTGAACCATCTAGAGTTGGAATCAAGTCAAAAGAATTACCAGAATGCCCTCAGGAAAATCCCAAAGGTAGCTCTGTATAGTTCTTCTCCTTTTTACCATATTAAAACTACGGATTCTATTGAGTTGGTTCCAAGGTCATGTGATAGGTACTTAAAATACCTTTCTGTAGAAATTGGATTCACTCAAATTGGAGTTGCCAAACTCCAAGAGTGATTTATTTGGTGAAAATACCCTTCACAGAGGTATTTAAATCACTAAAATTCAACCAGAGCTCAATAAATTATGAGCTGGTGGGGTTTGGTAGATCTTGGTACTGGGGTGTACTGGGAGGGGGAATCAGGTCAAGACCACATTTGGTTAGACCTGGGGAATTTACCTAATACAGACTGTTGCTAGTTTTGTTATTTTTGTTAAAGGTAGAATACAGTTCACCTTGGTATGAGACCTACGCTAGAAAAGAGGTATTTCAAATACCTTCAAGTCGGTCTTGGTTTCAACCCAAATGGATAAGGCTAGCTCTCAGAGGAATTAATTTGGTGTACCAGATAGATTTTAGCAGATTAATTACCAGTAATTAAAGAAAATTAATTTGACCATGGGGTTACCTCTGCATGTTTGAGAAAACATCAGAGAACCCACATAAATTTAGATCTGGTTAATTGGGCATGATTTATATTTTTGTTTGGATTTAAACCAAACAGCCATTTAGCAGATCTGGTGGAAAAACAAAAGAAAAGGGCAAACTGGGTGGGGTGGGCTTGATGTGCGTGAGTAAGTGGGCCGCCGAGCCAATTTCGGCCCAGCAGAGGAGGGGGTCGCCGGTAGGAGGGGGATATGAATCCCGCGGGGCAGGGCCCAGGGGTCAGCGAGGGCGGCGGGGTGAAGCGGTATGGGAGGCTCCTAGCCGTTCGATTAGATAGGGGATCGACGACTGGGAGCTTGTTGTCCACCTCCGACGAGCGGCGGCACGCAGAAACCCTAGCGGGCGGCGGGGGAGGTGCGGAGAGCTCACCTGAGGCATGGAGGACGACAGGGAAGGTGACGGGGCGATGCGGTGGTCCACGACGAGCCCGGGGAGGGCGACAGGGGCAGGATCTACCTCGGCAGAGGCCTCGCGCGACAACGACAGCGATGCACGCTCGACAAAACTCCGGTGCCGCTGCTGGAGGGCCTGCATGTCGAAGAGGAGTACTAGGAAGGTTAGGGTTGGCTCCTAGGAGGTTAAGAGCGCCATTGCAAGGAGAAATGGAGCAGGAGGGAGATCACCAAGTCGAGTTCTTGGAGTAGACCGAGAGGAGGCTATCTCCTTCTCTAGGCCGAGGGAGACGCTGGGAGGAGCTCTGGAGCTTGAGGGAGGTGGATCTAGTGTGAGGGATTGCAGTGAGGCCACATGCAGGTGGAGGGGAGCAGGGGAGAAGGTGTTGTAAGCTCAAGCTCAAAAATGGCCGAGGAGGGTGGTTCTCCTTCTTGTGGCTAGAGGAGAGGAGAGGAAGGGATGGGGAGCTCGGGGGAGGTGAGTGAGGTGGAGAGGGGGCAATGAGGAGTAGGGCGAGATGGGGTGGCCTCTGTCCATGTATAGTAGGGAGGAGAGGTAGATGGGGTAATTTACCCATTTGGACATGGTGGAGAGGGAGGGCTGGCCAAGGATTGGTCCAGGGGTCGGTGGAGAGGGTTATGATGGTCATTTTGGGCATGCTGGATCAGAGAGGGAGGGAGAGCTGCTGTGGTAATTAATTAGATTAGATCTTTGTAAGATCTTGGTTGTCTCTCTCCTTCTACTAGTACAAGGGCAAATGGGTAATTGTTGGGTGGTGCTACAGTGGTGGTCGACCAGTGTGGTGTCCTGGTGCTAATGATTAGCTTTGATCAAGCTTTGGGGAAATTTGGAAGTGGTTTAGACTAGTGGTTTACTAGTTTGCCAAAATTGATCCAATGGTGGGTTGGTAAGGAAGTCCAAATATTTTCATTGGACCAGAGGGGAAAATGGTACTGGTGAGTAGAGGAGGTAAAGGTAGACTCCTAGGATTTATTTGGGGTTTTTACGTGGAGTTCAAGTCCACCTAAATCCAATTATTCAAAAAGGACAGAAATGATTTCTATAGGATCATTTGATAAGTTTCCATTGGTCATGGATGGATTTTGATGTGTAAGGGTCCCAAATGTGAATGCACACTTAGGGGAATTTTCCCAAGATTTATTGAGGCTTGAAAGTAATTAAAACAATTATTATTCCAATTCAGCCATTTAACAAAATGGACAAAAAGAAATAATAAAGCTTCTCAAGAATAATTATCTTTTAGGTGGAAAGATAGGATATGACTTGTGGGGCTCACATGAGCCAAAAGTTGGGGAAGTGGTTTGGTAAAAACCAAACTTTCCTTTATGAAGGGTGTTTTGGGGATTTAGGCTATTTAAGAAATTAAATAGCTTTGGGGCCATAATAATTATGGATAATTATTGATAAATCTTGGAGATCAAGTTAGGTGAGTTAGACAAGGTGTAGCAAGCATTTGAAACCTTGTGGAATGAAATCCCAACTTGAAAAGGATGGACAACAAGGAGTTGATGATCTAGGGTGGTGTTATTTTTATACCACCAAAACATGTTTGCATCTTGGAGCTGAGAGCTCACCTTGGTGCAAGGGATAGATGGGTAGGTACACCATATCATATAGATGACCATGGCATAAGGAGTTTGAATTAATTGTATTTGAGGTGTTCTAGAAGTGATGGCAAACTTTGTTGAAATTAAAGTTGCCAAGCAAATAGAGTCATGAAGCCTTCTAAACCATATGGGTTTCAGCAGCACAAAGATTCACTTGGAGAAAGTGAAGTAGTTTTTGATAGAACTCCATGAGTAGAACACAACCATGCATAGAGTTGGTCCATAGGGGGTTGTATGAGGGTGTGAGCTTCTACCAAAGTAGGCATGATGACTAGTTTTGCAGGAAAAGTTAGTTCTTGTCTGCAAAACCATCATGGACCAGTGAGTTGGATGAGTATTTAACCAAGGGAAAATGTGGGCCTTGGTAGTACTTAGGATGGTTAACAACATGGTTCAAGTGCATTTCTAAAAATGCACATGGTTTGAGAAAATAAGGCTTTCAAAAAGGTGATGCTGAAACTGTTTCCAGACTTGGCCAAATTTGGCAGTTTTGAGGAATTGTGACTAGAGTATGAGAGGGGATGTTCTTGGAGGAGTTGCAAGGTATCAAAGCTTTAACCAGTGGTTGCTAAGGAAGTGTAGAGTGAGTAGAAGAGATCCTTGCTTGATATTGGTCTTAAGGATTTGGAAACATCTAGGATGGAGATCCTCAGAAAGGATCTGATTAAGGGTTTTTAGATGATCACCTAGTGACTAGGGATCACAACAAGGTTTGCTTTCTTGCTTAGGAATTGAGGATTGGAAAAACATCTTGAGCCTAGTGATGAGCTCCTAGAGTGGCTCATACTACTTCCTAAGAAAACAAGTCAAACAGCAGATCAAAGCAACTCATCAGTCAACAGATCAAGGCAACTCATCTTATACACTAATCAACTATTTCTAGGGTTCACCATCAAGCTCAGCTTGAGGTAAGGTTGGGGGAATTTTGAAGAGGTTGAGTTTTGAATAAGATGAGGGTTCTTGGTATCTCTACCAAGAGTAGAATTTAAATGCTTTGAAAGGAGGTTTTGGTAAAGCTAGAGATAAGATTATTTGAGTGTTCTATCTTGAAAACATAAGGAGATTGTATTCTATATCTCTCCATAATTTTTGTAAACGGAAACTACCAAAATAGTTTGGTCACATTGGCATCTTGGCTCCAGTTTTTGGAATGCCAAAACGTTTGAGAATATGTAAAGTAAGCCAAGATAGTTTTGGTAACTAGCTTTTGTCAACTGAGGTTGAGGTAAGGAGTATCCTAAGATACACTTCATAAGCACAAGTGCAGACAAACAACAAGCAAGCACATAGATCCACTAGATGCCATTGCATGTGTGTTATTTTCATAAACCACATAGATCCACTAGATGTCATTGCATGTGTGTTCTATGCCTAGACCACGTGGATGCACAAGATTCCATTGCATGTGTGATCTTTTCACAAACCATATGGATCCACTATAGTTCACAGCATGTGTGTTCTATTCATAGACCACATGGATCCACTAGATGTCATTGCATATGTGTTATTTTCATAAACCACATGGATCCACTAGATGTCATTGCATTTGTTATCTTTTCATAATATACATGGATCCACATGAGTTCATTGCATGTGTGTTCTTTTTATAAACCACATGGATCCACTAGATGCCATTGCATGTGTGTTCTTTTCATAAACCACATGGATCTACTAGATGCCATTGCATGTGTGTTCTTTTCATAAACCACATGGATCCACTAGATGCCATTGCATGTGTCTTCTTTTCATAAACCACATGGATCCACTAGTGTTCATTGCATGTATGTTCTATTCCTAAACCACAAGGATCCACAAGATGCCATTGGATGTGTGTTATTGTCATAACCCACATGGATCCACATGATGCCATTGCATGTGTGTTCTTTTCATAAACCACATGGATCCACTAGAGTTCATCGCATGTGTGTTCTTTTCATAAACCACATGGATCCACTAGAGTTCATTGCATGTGTGATCTTTTCATAAACCACATGGATCCACTAGATGTCATTACACATGTGTTCTATTCCTAAACCACATGGATCCACTAGAGTTCATTGCATTTGTGTTCTTTTCATAACCCACATGGATCCACTAGATGTCATTGCACATGTGTTCTATTCCTAAACCACATGGATCCACTAGATGCCATTGCTTGTCTGTTCTTTTCATAAACCACATGGATCCACTGGAGTTCATTACATGTGTGTTCTATTCGTAAACCACATGGGTCCACTAGATGCCAATGCATGTGTGTTATTTTCATAAACCACATAGATCCACTAGATGTCATTGCATGTGCGTTCTATGCCTAGACCATGTGGATCCACAAGATTCCATTGCATGTGTGATCTTTTCACAAACCATATGGATCCACTAGAGTTCACTGCATGTTTGTTCTATTCATAGACCACATGAATCCACTAGATGCCATTGCATGTGTGTTAGTTTCCTAAACCACATGGATCCACTAGATGTCATTGCATTTGTTATCTTTTCATAATATACATGGATCCACATGAGTTTATTGCATGTGTGTTCTTTTTATAAACAACATGGATCCACTAGATGCCATTGCATGTGTGTTCTTTTCATAACCCACATGGATCTACTAGATGCCATTGCATGTGTGTTCTTTTCATAAACCACATGGATCCACTAGATGCCATTGCATGTGTCTTCTTTTCATAAACCACATGGATCCACTAGTGTTCATTGCATGTATGTTCTATTCCTAAACCACATGGATGCACAAGATGCCATTGGATGTGTGTTATTATCATAACCCACATGGATCCACATGATTCCATTGCATGTGTGTTCTTTTCATAAACCACATGGATCCACTAGAGTTCATTGCATTTGTGTTCTTTTCATAACCCACATGGATCCACTAGATGTCATTGCACATGTGTTCTATTCCTAAACCACATGGATCCACTAGATGCCATTGCTTGTCTGTTCTTTTCATAAACCACATGGATCCACTGGAGTTCATTACATGTGTGTTCTATTCGTAAACCACATGGGTCCACTAGATGCCATTGCATGTGTGTTATTTTCATAAACCACATAGATCCACTAGATGTCATTGCATGTGCGTTCTATGCCTAGACCATGTGGATCCACAAGATTCCATTGCATGTGTGATCTTTTCACAAACCATATGGATCCACTATAGTTCACAGCATGTTTGTTCTATTCATAGACCACATGGATCCACTAGATGCCATTGCATGTGTGTTATTTTCCTAAACCACATGGATCCACTAGATGTCATTGGATTTGCTATCTTTTCATAATATATATGGATCCACATGAGTTTATTGCATGTGTGTTCTTTTTATAAACAACATGGATCCACTAGATGCCATTGCATGTGTGTTCTTTTCATAAACCACATGGATCTACTAGATGCCATTGCATGTGTGTTCTTTTCATAAACCACATGGATCCACTAGATGCCATTGCATGTGTCTTCTTTTCATAAACCACATGGATCCACTAGTGTTCATTGCATGTATGTTCTATTCCTAAACCACATGGATCCACAAGATGCCATTGGATGTGTGTTTTGTCATAACCCACATGGATCCACATGATTCCATTGCATGTGTGTTATTTTCATAAACCACATGGATCCACTAGAGTTCATTGCATTTGTGTTCTTTTCATAAACCACATGGAACCACTAGAGTTCATTGCATGTGTGTTCTTTTCAAAAACCACATGGATCCACTAGATGTCATTGCACATGTGTTCTATTCCTAAACTACATGGATCCACTAGAGTTCATTGCTTGTTTGTTCTTTTCATAAACCACATGGATCCACTGGAGTTCATTACATGTGTGTTCTATTCGTAAACCACGTGGATCCACTAGATTCCATTGGATGTGTGTGTGTATGAGTGTGCATCATTGTGGTTTTAGGAAAAGAATACATGCAATAACGCCGAATTGGATGTCTGTGTGTATCAGTGTGGTTTTGGAAAAGAACACATGCATTGATGCCACTCCAGCATGTGTGTTCCTTTCATTAACCACATAGATCCACTAGATGTCATTGCACTTGTGTTCCATTCCTAAACCACATGGATCCACTATATGCCATTGCATGTGTGTTCTTTTCATAAACCACATGGATCCACTAGATGCCATTCCATGTGTGTTCTTTCAATAAACCACATGGAACCACTAGATGCCATTGCATGTGTATTCTTTTCATAAACCACATCAATCCACTAGTGTTCATTGCATGTGTGTTCTATGCCTAAACCACATGGATCCACTATATGCCATTGCATGTGTGTTCTTTTCCTAAACAACATGGATCCACTAGATGCAATTGCATGTGTGTTCTATTCCTAAACCACATGGATCCACTAGATGCCATTGCAAGTGTGTTATTTTCATAAACCACATTGATCCACTAGAGTTCATTGCATGTATGTTCTATTCCTAAACCACATGGATCCACTAGATGCCATCGGATGTGTGTTCTTTTCGTAAACCACATGGATCCACTAGATGCCATTGCATGTGTGTTCTTTTCATAAACCACATGGATCCACTAGAGTTCATTGCATGTGTGTTCTTTTCAAAAACCACATGGATCCACTAGATGCCATTGGATGTTTGTTCTTTTCATAAACCACATGGATCCACTAGATGATATTGCGTGTGTGTTCTTTTCATAAACCACATGGATCCAGTAGAGTTCATTGCATGTGTGTTCTTTTCATAAACCACATGGATCCACTAGACTTCATTGCATGTGTGTTCTTTTCATAAACCACATGGATCCACTAGATTTCATTGCATGTGTGTTCTTTTCATAAACCACATGGATCCACTAGATGCCATTACATGTGTGTTCTTTTCATAAACCACATGGATCCACTAGATGTCATTGCATGTGTGTTCTATTACTAAACCACATGGATCCACTAGATGCTATTGGATATGTGTGTGTGTATCAGTGTGCATCATTGTGGTTTTCGGAAAAGAATACATGCAATGACGCCCGCTTGGATGTCTATGTGTATTAGTGTGGTTTTGGAAAAGAACACATGTAGGGATGCCACTCTATCATGTGTGTTCTTTTCATAAACCACATGGATCCACTAGATTTCATTGCATATGTGTTCTATTCCTAAAGCACATGGATCCACTAGATGGAATTGCATGTGTGTGTGTATCCGTCTGCAACATTGTGGTTTTAGGAAAAGAACACATGCAATGATGTCACTCCAGCATGTGGTGTCCAACCATGTCAAGGAATCCTAGCAGTATGCTGGGATTCAACTTCAGCATGCAATCTAGCACCATCTTGAAAGTTGCTGGATCACCACACCCACTTGGATGTTTGTGTGTATCTGTGTGGTTTTGGAAAAGAACACATGTAGTGATGCCACTCCAGCATGTGTGTTCGTTTCATAGACCACATGGATCCACTCGATACCATTGCATGTGTGTTCTATTCCTAAACCACATGGATCCACTAGATGCCATTGCATGTGTGTTCTTTTCATACACCACATGGATCCACTATATGTCATTGCATGTGTGTTCTTTTCATAAACTACATGGATCCACTAGAGTTCATTGTATGTGTGTTCTTTTCATACACCACATGGATCCACTAGAGTTCATTGCATGTGTGTTCTGTGCCTAAACCACATGGATCCACTAGATACCATTGCATGTGTGTTCTTTTCATACACCACATGGATCCACTATATGTCATTCCATGTGTGTTCTTTTCATAAACTACATGGATCCACTAGAGTTCATTGTATGTGTGTTCTTTTCATACACCACATGGATCCACTAGAGTTCATTGCATGTTTGTTCTGTGCCTAAACCACATGGAACCACTTGATCCCATTACATGTGTGTTCTTTTCATAAACCACATGGATGAACTAGATGCCATTTCATGTGTGTTCTTCTCATAAACCACATGGATCCACTAGATGTCATTTCATGCGTGTTCTATTCCTATACCGCATGGATCCACTAGAGTTCATTGCATGTGTGTTCCTTTCGTAAACCACATGTATCCACTAGATGTCATTGCATCTGTGTTCTATTCCTAAATCACATGGATCCAGTAGATGCCATTGCATTTGTGTTCTTTTCATCAACCACATGGATTAGATGTCATTGCATGTGTGTTATTGTCATAAACCACATGGATCCACTAGATTCCATTGCATGTGTGTTCTTTTCATAAACCAAATGGATCCACTAGAGTTCATTGCATGTGTGTTCTATTCCTAAACCACATGGATCCACTAGATGTCATTACATGTGTGTTCTTTTCATAAACCACATGGATCCACTAGAATCCATTGCATTTGTGTTGTTTTCATAAACCACATGGATCCACTAGAATTCATTGCATGTGTGTTCTTTTCATAAACCGCATGGATCCACTAGAGTTCATTGCATGTGTGTTCTTTGCCTAAACCACATGGATCCACTAGATGCCATTGAATGTGTGTTCTTTTCATAAACCACATGGATCCACTAGATGCCATTGCTTGTGTGTTCTTTTCCTAAACCACATGGATCCACTAGATGCCATTGCATGTGTGTTCTATTCCTAAACCACATGGCTAGATGTCATTGAATGTGTGTTCTATTCAGAAACCACATGGATCCACTAGATGCCATATCATGTGTGTTATTTTCATAAACCACATGGACCCACTAGATCTCATTGCATGTGTGTTCTATTCCTAAACCACATGGATCCGCTAGATGCCATTGCATGTGTGTTCTATTCCTAAACCACATGGATCCACTAGATGCCATTGCATGTGTGTTCTTTTCATAAACCTCATGGATCCACTAGATGTCATTACATGTGTGTTCTTTTCATAAACCACATGGATCCACTAGATTCAATTGCATGTGTGTTGTTTGCATAAACCACATGTATCCACTAGAATTCATTGCATGTGTGTTCTTTTCATAAACCACATGGATCCATTAGAGTTCATTGCATATGTGTTCTATGCCTAAACCACATGGATCCACTAGATGCCATTGCATGTGTGTTCATTTCATAAACCACATGGATCCACTAGAGTTCATTGCATGTGTGTTCTTTTCAGAAACCACATGGATCCACTAGATGCTGTTGCATGTGTGTTCTTTTCATAAACCACATGGATCCACTTGATGCCATTGCATGTGTGTTCTTTTCATAAACCACATGGGTCCATTAGATGCCATTGCATGTGTGTTCTATTCCTAAACCAAAGGATCCACTAGATGCCATTGCATGTGTGTTCTTTTCATAAACCACATGGATCCACTAGATGCCATTGCATGTGTCTTCTTTTCATAAACCACATGGATCCACTAGTGTTCATTGCATGTATGTTCTATTCCTAAACCACATGCATCCACAAGATGCCATTGGATGTGTGTTTTGTCATAACCCACATGGATCCACATGATTCCATTGCATGTGTGTTATTTTCATAAACCACATGGATCCACTAGAGTTCATTGCATTTGTGTTCTTTTCATAAACCACATGGAACCACTAGAGTTCATTGCATTTGTGTTCTTTTCAAAAACCACATGGATCCACTAGATGTCATTGCACATGTGTTCTATTCCTAAACTACATGGATCCACTAGATGCCATTGCTTGTTTGTTCTTTTCATAAACCACATGGATCCACTGGAGTTCATTACATGTGTGTTCTATTCGTAAACCACGTGGATCCACTAGATGCCATTGGATGTGTGTGTGTATGAGTGTGCATCATTGTGGTTTTAGGAAAAGAATACATGCAATAACGCCCAATTGGATGTCTGTGTGTATCAGTGTGGTTTTGGAAAAGAACACATGCATTGATGCCACTCCAGCATGTGTGTTCTTTTCATTAACCACATAGATCCACTAGATGTCATTGCACTTGTGTTCCATTCCTAAACCACATGGATCCACTAGATGACATTCCATGTGTGTTCTTTCAATAAACCACATGGAACCACTAGATGCCATTGCATGTGTGTTCTTTTCATAAACCACATCAATCCACTAGTGTTCATTGCATGTGTGTTCTATGCCTAAACCACATGGATCCACTATATGCCATTGCATGTGTGTTCTTTTCATACACCACATGGATCAACTAGAGTTCATTGCATGTGTGTTCTGTGCCTAAACCACATGGATCCACTAGATGCCATTGCATGTGTGTTGTTTTCATACACCACATGGATCCACTATATGTCATTCCATGTGTGTTCTTTTCATAAACTACATGGATCCACTAGAGTTCATTGTATGTGTGCTCTTTTCATACACCACATGGATCCACTAGAGTTCATTGCATGTGTGTTCTGTGCCTAAACCACATGGAACCACTAGATCCCATTACATGTGTGTTCTTTTCATAAACCACATGGATGAACTAGATGCCATTTCATGTGTGTTCTTCTCATAAACCACATGGATCCACTAGATGTCATTTCATGCGTGTTCTATTCCTATACCGCATGGATCCACTAGAGTTCATTGCATGTGTGTTCCTTTCGTAAACCACATGTATCCACTAGATGTCATTGCATCTGTGTTCTATTCCTAAATCACATGGATCCAGTAGATGCCATTGCATTTGTGTTCTTTTCATCAACCACATGGATCTCTATGTCATTGCATGTGTGTTATTCTCATAAACCACATGGATCCACTAGATTCCATTGCATGTGTGTTCTTTTCATAAACCAAATGTATCCACTAGAGTTCATTGCATGTGTGTTCTATTCCTAAACCACATGGATCCACTAGATGTCATTACATGTGTGTTCTTTTCATAAACCACATGGATCCACTAGATTCCATTGCATTTGTGTTGTTTTCATAAACCACATGGATCCACTAGAATTCATTGCATGTGTGTTCTTTTCATAAACCGCATGGATCCACTAGAGTTCATTGCATGTGTGTTCTTTGCCTAAACCACATGGATCCACTAGATGCCATTGAATGTGTGTTCTTTTCATAAACCACATGGATCCACTAGATGCCATTGCTTGTGTGTTCTTTTCCTAAACCACATGGATCCACTAGATGCCATTGCATGTGTGTTCTATTCCTAAACCACATGGCTAGATGTCATTGAATGTGTGTTCTATTCAGAAACCACATGGCTAGATGTCATTGAATGTGTGTTCTATTCAGAAACCACATGGATCCACTAGATGCCATATCATGTGTGTTCTTTTCATAAACCACATGGACCCACTAGATCTCATTGCATGTGTGTTCTATTCCTAAACCACATGGATCCACTAGATGCCATTGCATGTGTGTTCTATTCCTAAACCACATGGATCCACTAGATGCCATTGCATGTGTGTTCTTTTCATAAACCACATGGATCGACTAGATGTCATTACATGTGTCTTCTTTTCATAAACCACATGGATCCACTAGATTCAATTGCATGTGTGTTGTTTGCATAAACCACATGTATCCACTAGAATTCATTGCATGTGTGTTCTTTTCATAAACCACATGGATCCATTAGAGTTCATTGCATATGTGTTCTATGCCTAAACCACATGGATCCACTAGATGCCATTGCATGTGTGTTCATTTCATAAACCACATGGATCCACTAGAGTTCATTGCATGTGTGTTCTTTTTAGAAACCACATGGATCCACTAGATGCCGTTGCATGTGTGTTCTTTTCATAAACCACATGGATCCACTTGATGCCATTGCATGTGTGGTCTTTCCATAAACCACATGGGTCCACTAGATGCCATTGCATGTGTGTTCTATTCCTAAACCACACGGCTAGATGTCGTTGCAGCTGTGTTCTTTTCAGAAACCACATGGATCCACTAGATGCCATAACATGTGTGTTCTTTTCATAAACCACATGGATCCACTAGAGTTCATTGCATGTGTGTACTTTTCATAAACCACATGGATCCACTAGAGTCCATTGCATGTGTTTTCTATGCCTAAACCACATGGATCGACTAGATGCCATTACATGTGT
>CAJUXJ010001711.1:0-15034 GCA_910589775.1 Avena eriantha
TATACCACCCAGTTACGAAGCGGCGTTTGATGTCATCAAAGTATCCATCCGGTGATGGTGATTAACATAACCTCATGGTCGAAGGATTAGGTTACTATGCATTTAAAAGCTTACAGCAATACGAACTTAATGACTTGATCTTATGCTACGCTTACTATGGGTGTGTGTGTCCATCACATCATTCTCCTAATGATATAACCTTGTTATTAACGACATCCAATATCCATGATCAGGAAACCATGATCATCCATTAATCAACAAGCTAGTTTAACAAGAGGCTTACTAGGGACTCTTTTATGTTTACAAAACACACATGTATTAGTGTTTCCTAATAATACAATTATAGCATGGGATGTAAACATTTATCATAAACATAAAGATATAATAATAACCACTTTATTATTGCCTCTTGGGCATATCTCCAACAGTCTCCCACTTGCACTAGAGTCAATAATCTAGTTAAAAACTTGTGCATTCAACACCTATGGCTTTCTGGTGTTGTATAGACACTATTGCTAGTGGTAAACATAATCTTCGGATCTGACACTTCCAGGTCCGTGTGTATTTGCATGTCCTTGCGTCTCTACGCATTACTCATTCTCCAATGAGATGGCATTGTATAATTTGGTACTTTAGTGAGACCTTTAGTTCCTTCGGCTCAAAATATGTTGATATTATTGTCACACAATATATCTTCACAGTATTAGCCCACTTTGAACCACACCTAGTTTGATAAACTACTTAACACAAATGCCCTCCTTTGCTGCTACTATAGCAGTTATATACTTAGCCTTTTGTTGTAGTATCCGTCACAATATCTCAACTTTGGAACTCATCCAAATCCATTATGGAACTACCTTTCATTACATTGTGCCACCCATAGTTTAAATTGAGATAAACTTAATTTGTATCCTGTGACAAAACTAGTATCAATGTAACACTTTACAATGAACTACCTTTAACTATTTGTCACTTATACATGATATATTCTTAGTTCTTCCAAAGCTCATAAGAATATATTTACTATTTTCCAATGATCATCTTATGAATCATTCTGGTATATGCTCATAACATTTAGAGCATAGGACATATCTGGATGTGTACATCTTAAAGAATGATTGATCAAAATATTCTTGTAATTTCACCAAGTGTCAAAACACTTGAATCTCGTGTCAACACACTCGAATCTTGATTCAGTCCTTTCCGTGCATCAAGAACCTTTCTTGTTGTTTCCATATTGAACTCATTCAACATCTTATCTATGTACATTTGGCAAAACCATATTAGCGCCTCAATCTATTCATATAGACATTGATGCCTAATTCTTGGGTTATGCCTAAGTCTTTCATCGAAATGAAATTCTTAACCTGTGTCAATACAAGATACATCATTTCCAATCAACAATATGTCCTCTACATAATGTATTAGAAATATGTCTCAGCGCTCCCACTTAATTTCTTGCAAATGCAAGCATCTTCATCATCTCCGAAGAATTTAAACTCTTTTAACAGTTTCATCATGGTGAAGATTCCAACTCCGCTATGCTTACTTCAACCATTGAAGTTTTGCATACTCTTTTAGCATCCTTTGAATTAACAAAACCCTTTGGATCGTGTCATGTACACGTCCTAGGTAACTATTCTATTAGAAGAACTTGTTTCGTTTGTTCAACTACCATATACCTAAATATATGTAGTGGTTGCTACATTAATCCGTCCAGACTAAATATCGCTATGAAAGATCAAATCTTATCATAGTCAATTCTTTGAACATTGTCATAAACTCTTTCCGACATGTCGACTATTTCATAGATTTAAAACATCCATGTCTATTTCTTTATAGATCCAAACACGACCGATAGGCTTCACGCCTTTCCGGAGGGTCTTCTAAGTTCAGAAACTTGATTTCTCGTGTATGGATACTATCACGGATTCCATGACTTCTAGTCATTTTATGGAGTCAGGGCCCATCATCGCTTCTTTGCATGTAGTCGGTTCATCATTGTCAAAACAATAACGACTTGCTTATCAAATCTTACTATTTGATTCTTACTCACCCACATGGTTCTATAGGAACTCTAATCTCCGAGATCACACCTTTTGTAATCACGAGAGCCATGAGCATTGTGGCCATCACCGGGACACTTTCCGGCGCTGTGCTACTTAGCACATTTAGCTAAGGTTCCACAACCTTATCAAAGTTCTATTGTCCTCCCACTTAACTTTTCACGAAAAATTCCTTCTCAAGAAACTTGACGTTCCAAGTAACAAACTCTTTTGTCCTTAGTGTTATGGAGAAATTCCCAACAAATTCTTTGGGATAACCTACAAAGACGTGCTTATCCGACTTTGGTTGTAAACATTTTACTTATGCATTACATACCAAAATTTAAGAAAAGACAATTCGGGTTTTATCCCAAACCATGACTTATATGGTGTCATTTCAACGAATCACGATGGAGCTCTTTTCAGTGTAAAAGCGGTAGTCACTAAAGCTTTAATCTTTAAAAACATAATGGCAGTTTTATAAATGACACCCTTGATCTTACCATCTCAAACATGGTTTGATTTTATCTCTCGAATATGCCATAATCCTATGGTTTATCGGGAAACACAAATCACAGAACAATTCCTCAAGTCTTAGGTGTTTTTGCTAAACATGTAACTCAAATATCTTCCTTTATGATCGAATCATAAACTCTTTATTTTCTTGTTACAATGATTTTCCACTTCATCTTGAAAGTCTTTGAACATTTTTCAAATGTTTCATACTTCTTCCTTATTGAGTAAGTATACATATATTCACTCAAATTCTCGGAAAAAGCATATGAAGTTGAAATCCATCGCCCATGACTACACATAATGGACTATATACATCAATATGTACAAATTCCAATCAGTTAGTCGTCCGTTCCTCTTTTGGCCTACGAACGGAGTTTTAATTATCTTCAGGAAAGTATTACAAGCGTCATTTGATCTAAATCAAAGACTCCAAAAATCCATCAACATGGAGTTTCTTCATGTATCCCTTTCAATATAATTTAAACGACGATGTCACTTCGCAAGTGATCTTTCAATCATTTGTCTTGCGACATTTTAGCATTAGTTTTATGGTCGTTATTTCTCCAACCAGACTTGTATATCATCCATCTATTATGGAATACGGTAATTATTTGAACAACCTTTTTGTCGTCATAATACCTGATCAAAATAACAATTATTGAAACAAATCTTGAAGGCAAGCTTTGATGTTAACGAGCAACACAACAACCCTTTGTTTGTTTTCGATGAACATCATCACATATTCTCTTGCTAGTTACTTAGGCCATTGCAGTTCATGAATTGTGTTGTCCTGTATGACACTTCATACCAACCAATTCGGTATCCAATACCGGAGAACCACATTGTTTAACAAGCAAGGAATACAACCATAACATGTATATCTTCTATATGCCTAATTTGGACATCTCCAACCTTTTATTTTCTGCCAAATATTTTATAGATTCTCTTTCAGCAATTTCTTTTCTTTTAAAAGAATCTATCAACATCAATAGCGGTGTCATCAACATGACACATGGTACAAAGCGTATATAGTCAACTACTAATACCTTTGGACTTGCACTTTGAGGTGGATCACCATCATCAAATGTTTGGTGTTCTTTCAAAAATCCATTCTTTAGTAATCTTTTAGCGTAGTAAACATTTTACTTATATCTTCTATTCATCCTTATCATGACAACTTTCATGATCAAGCTGCTATAGCTTATAAAGGTGAATTGTGAGTATAATGTTTCTTTTTCAAAACCTTTTGGAGGATTAGGACGACTAGCGTCTCCAACCTTCACAAATTCTCATCAAATATGAGGACGTATACTCTATCATGTTGTAACCAACACTTTGTTTTAGATATCGCAATACCCTTCACATATGATGGTTTCTGAAACATTGCTTTCAGCTCTTAGATAAACTTGATTAAAAACAATCTTTTGAGTATCAAGAATCATGGAGGCAAACATGATACATTAGATACTAACACTGGAATTGTTACTCTTGATTTAATACCATTTATTAAACTTCACAGAGTAAATGGAGTTTGCTAAAAGTTTGCAATAGGACTTATAAACTTTAAATTGACATTCAAAACAATACGATACCAGTTCGTAAAGTAAATATCCAGAATTTCTATAGTTCCACTATCTCAACTATAACTAAGCGTAAAGTGGTGAACGGATGCCAATGACTACAACAAACTATGCAAATTCACTTTGATTGTGTTTATGATAAATTTAGTTCGACTAATCCAAATTATAAATGAACTCCCACTTAAAACAACATCCCTCGAGTTGTTTTAGTGATTACACGAACCAAATCCACTACACCAAGTCCGATCATCACGTGAGATGATGTAGCTTTAAAGGCGAACAATCAACATGTTCATCATATCATCCATATGACTCATGCTTTACCTTTCGGTATTCCGTGTTCCGAGACCATGTCTGTACATGCTAGGCTCGTCAAGGTTAACCTTAGTTTCCGCATGTGCAAATCTGGCTTGCACCCGTTGTATGCACACGTAGAGTCTATCACACCCGATCATCACGAGATGCTTCGAAACGACGAGTCTTAGCAACGGTGCCAACTAAGGACGAACACTTTATTACTTGATATTTAGTGAGAGGGATCATCTTATAATGCTACCGTCGCGATCTAAGCAATACAAGATGCATAAAGGATTAACATCACAGGCAATTCATAATTAGTGTGATATGATATGGCCCTTTCTTCTTGCGCCTTTGATCTCCATCTCCAAAGCACGGACATGATCTCCATCATCACCAGCATTGCGTCAAGGTCCGTGGCGCCGCTTCATGGTTGTCCATCACCAATAGTAACTATTACAACTACTTCGAATAAAGCTATTACATGATGAATAGACACGCAGGTCTTAAACAAAATTTAAAGACAACCATTAGGCTCCTGCCGGTTGCCATATTACAACAAGGATCATTGCATACATCAAATATAATCATAATCACATGATGGCCATATCACATCACAAAACCCCTGCAAAAACAAGTTAGACGCCTCTAATTTTCTTTGCAAGTTTTACGTGGTTTGGGGCTTTCGCATAAGACCGATCTTACCTACGAACAAGGACCACAACGCTGATACAAGTGTTGTCAGATGCTCATTGTAAATTGAATCTTAACTATGGTGGGAGAGACAGACACCCGCAAAGCCACTTGTGCAAAGCAAGTTGCACGTCAAGCGTGGAGCAAGTCTCATGTGCGATGACATGTAATGTTAGCCCGAGCCGCTTCATCCCACCATGCCGCAAGATGCAAAGTACACGCTAAGACACCGACAACAAAAGCATCAACGCCCACAAAAACATTGTGTTCTACTCGTGCAACAGATCTACGCATAGATACGGCTCTGATACCACTGATAGGTTCGTAGCATGGAAAACAAAAAATTTCTACCGCAAGAACGAACAAAACCTAGATCTAATCTAGATAAAAGCCAAGATCTAATCTATGAGACATGAGCAACGAGATAGATAGGAACTAACCCTCGTAGATCCGAAAGCGTTAACGAGATTAGATCTCGTGGTTGATGTAGTCGATCACTTGCCAATCTCAAGATCATGTGGACGATCCTTCCGGCGTCGCGATCCAGCAGCGCTTCCGCCCTCGGTCAAGTAGACGATCCTTCCGGCGTCGCGTTCTAGCAGCGCTTCCGCCCTTGGTCAAGTAGACGATCCTTCCGGCGCCACGATTCGGCAGCGCTTCCGCAGTCGGTCACACGTGCAGAGTCGAAGCAGACCTTCCTCTCCCCGTTCCAGCGAGCAGCGGAGGTAGTAGATCTTCTCCACGGAATCCCAGCAGCACGACGGCGTGGTGGTGGTGGTGGAGTAGAGAATTCTGCAGGGCTTCGCCTATGCCTGTGCAGAATATGGTGGAGGAGAGAGGCGGCAGAGATTAGACGTTATGAGAGCGTGTGTGGAGGGGGCGCCCCTGCCCTTCTATTTAAGGGGAGGAGGCGCGCCTGGGGAGGGGGAGTCCTTGTAGGACTCCCCTCCTCTATGGCCAACGAATTTGGGGAGGGGGGAGGAGTCCTCCTCCCCCACGAATCCGTGTCTTGACCCACCAGGACTCCTTGATCCCTATCTTGATTTTCAAGCAAACTCCAAGATATCTTCTAGAACCTTCCGGAACATTCCGAAACCTTCTAGAATCCTCATACAAACACTCCGGAACATTTCCTAACTCATAAAATGATCTCCTATATATGAATCTTATTCTCCGGACCATTCCGGATCTCCTCGTGATGTCCCGAACCCAATCTGAGACTCCGAACAACATTCGGTCTCCAACGCACATTCCATATCTACTTAAAACAACTTCGAACCTTAAGTGTGTCACCCTACGGTTCGTGAATATGTAGACATGATAGAGACACATCTCCTATCAATAACCATCAGCGGGACCTGGAGATCCATAATGGCTCCCACATACTCAACAATGACTTCGCGATCGATTGAACCATTTACATATGAAACCAATTCCCTTTGTCTCGCGATACTATACTTATCCGAGGTTTGATCGTTGGTATCTCCATACCTAGTTCTACCTCGTTACTGATAAGTACTCTTTACTCGTTCCGTGATATGTCATTCCTTGTGACCTAGTCACATGCTTGCAAGCTAACTAGATGACATTCCACCGAGAGGGCCCAGAGCATATCTATCCGTCATATGGATGGACAAATCCCAATCTTGGTTCATGCGCTTCAACACATACTTTCAGAATACCCAATGACACTTTTATAACAGTTACGAAGCGGCGTTTGATGTCATCAAAGTATCCATCCGGTGATGGTGATTAACATAACCTCATGGTCGAAGGATTAGGTTACTATGCATTTAAAAGCTTACAGCAATACGAACTTAATGACTTGATCTTATGCTACGCTTACTATGGGTGTGTGTGTCCATCACATCATTCTCCTAATGATATAACCTTGTTATTAACGACATCCAATATCCATGATCAGGAAACCATGATCATCCATTAATCAACAAGCTAGTTTAACAAGAGGCTTACTAGGGACACTTTTATGTTTACAAAACACACATGTATTAGTGTTTCCTAATAATACAATTATAGCATGGGATGTAAACATTTATCATAAACATAAAGATATAATAATAACCACTTTATTATTGCCTCTTGGGCATATCTCCAACAGTGTGTTCTTTCCACAAATCACATATGGATCAACCACTAGTCATTGCATGTGTGTTCATTCCACAATCCACATATGGATCAACCACTAGAGTCATTGCATGTGTGTTATTTCCACAAACAAACATGGATCAACCACTAGAGTAATTGCATGTGTATTCTTTTCCACAAATCACACATGGATCCACCAGTGGTCACTACATGTGTGTTATTTCCACAAACCACACATGGATCAACCACTAGAGTCATTGCATGTGTGTTCTTTCCACAAACCACACATGGATCAACCACTAGAGTCATTGCATGTGTGTTCTTTTCCACAAACCACACATGGATCACCACTACAGTCATTGCATGTGTGTTTTTTCCACAAACCACACATGGATCAACCACTAGAGTCAGTGCATGTTTGTTCTTATACTAAAACCACAAACCAGCACTAGAGTCATTGCATGTGTGTTCTTTGCCATAAACCACACATGGATCCACCACTAGAGTCATTGCATGTGTGTTCTTTCCACAAACCACATATTGATCAACCAGAGTAATTGCATGTGTGTTCTTTCCACAAACCACACATGGATCAACCAGTGGTCATTGCATGTGTGTTCTTTCCACAAACCACATATGGCTCAACTAGAGTCATTGCATCTATGTTCTTTTCCACAAACCACACATGGATCAACCACTAGAGTCATTGCATGTGTGTTCTTTCCACAAACCACACATGGATCAACCACTAGAGTCATTGCATGTGTGCTCTTCCCCTAAAATCACAAACCAGTACTAGAGTCATTGCATGTGTGTTCTTTTCCACAAACCACACGTGGATCCATCAGTGGTCATTGCATGTGTCTTCTTTCCACAAACCACACGTGGATCAACCAGAGTCATTGCATGTGTGTTCTTTCCACAAACCACACATGGATCAACCACTAGAGTCATTGCATGTTTGTTCTTATACTAAAACCACAAACCAACACTAGACTCATTGCATGTGTGTTCTTTCCACAAACCACACATGGATCAACCACTAGAGTCATTGCATGTGTGTTCTTTCCACAAACCACATATGGATCAGCCACTAGTCATTGCATGTGTGTTCTTTCCACAAACCACATAGGGATCAACCACTAGAGTCATTGCATGTGTGTTATTTCCACAAACAAACATGGATCAACCACTAGAGTCATTGCATGTGTGTTCTTTTCCACGAACCACACATGGATCCACCAGTGGTCATTGCATGTGTGTTATTTCCACAAACCACACATGGATCAACCACTAGAGTCATTACATGTGTGTTCTTTCCACAAACCACACATGGATCAACCACTAGAGTCATTGCATGTGTGTTCTTTTCCACAAACCACACATGGATCCACCACTAGAGTCATTGCATGTGTGTTTTTTCCACAAACCACACATGGATCAACCACTAGGGTCATTGCATGTTGTTCTTATACTAAAACCACAAACCAGCACTAGAGTCATTACATGTGTGTTCTTTGCCACAAACCACACATGGATCCACCACTAGTGTCATTGCATGTGTGTTCTTTCCACAAACCACATATGGATCAACCAGAGTAATTGCATGTGTGTTCTTTCCACAAATCACACATGGATCAACCAGTGGTCATTGCATGTGTGTTCTTTCGAAAAACCACATATGGATCAACCAGATTCATTGCATGTGTGTTCTTTTCCACAAACCACACATGGATCAACCACTAGAGTCATTGCATGTGTGTTCTTTCCACAAACCACACATGGATCAACCACTAGAGTCATTGCATGTGTGTTCTTTCCACAAACCACACATGGATCAACCACTAGAGTCATTGCATGTTTGTTCTTATACTAAAACCACAAACCTGTACTAGAGTCATTGCATGTGTGTTCTTTTCCACAAACCACACATGGATCCACAAGTGGTCATTGCATGTGTCTTCTTTCCACAAACCACACATGGATCAACCAGAGTCATTGCATGTGTGTTCTTTCCACAAACCACACATGGATCAACCACTAGAGTCATTGCATGTTTTTTCTTATACTAAAACCACAAACCAACACTAGACTCATTGCATGTGTGTTCTTTGCACAAACCACACATGGATCAACCACTAGAGTCATTGCATGTGTGTTCTTTCCACAAACCACATATGGATACACCAATAGTCATTGCATGTGTGTTCTTTCCAGAAACCACACATGGATCAACCACTAGAGTCACTACATGTTTGTTCTTATACTAAAACCACAAACCAGCACTAGAGTCATTGCATGTGTGTTCTTTCCACAAACCACATATGGATCAACTAGAGTCATTGCATGTGTGTTCTTTCCACAAACCACACATGTGGACCCACTAGAGTCATTGCATGTGTGTTATTTCCATAAACCACACATGGATCAACCACTAGAGTCATTGCATATGTGTTATTTCCACAAAACACACATGTATCAACCACTAGAGTCAGTGCATGTGTGTTCTTATACTAAAACCAACACTAGAGTCATTGCATGTGTGTTCTTTTCACAAAACACACATGGATCAACCACTAGAGTCATTGCATGTGTGTTATTTCCACGAAAAAACATGGATCAACCACTAGAGTCACTGCATGTGTGTTCTTATACTAAAACCAACATGGATCCACTAGTGGTCATTGCATGTGTGTTCTTTCCACAAACCACACATGGATCAACCACTAGAGTCATTGCATGTGTGTTCTTTCCTCAAACCACATATGGATCAACATCTAGAGTCATTGCATGTGTGTTCTTATACTAAAACCAACACTAGAGTCATTGCATGTGTGTTCTTTCCACAAACCACATATGGATAAACCACTAGAGTCATTGCATGTGTGTTATTTCCACAAACAAACATGGATCAACCGCTAGAGTCATTGCATGTGTGTTCTTTTCCACAAACCACACATCGATCCACCAGTGGTCATTGCATGTGTGTTATTTCCACAAACCACACATGGATCAACCACTAGTCATTGCATGTGTGTTCTTTCCACAAAACACACATGGATCAACCACTAGAGTCATTGCATGTGTGTTCTTTTCCACAAACCACACATGGATCCACCACTAGAGTCATTGCATGTGTGTTCTTTCCACAAACCACACATGGATCAACCACTAGAGTCATTGCATGTTTGTTCTTATACTAAAACCACAAACCAGCACTAGAGTCATTGCATGTGTGTTCTTTTCCACAAACCACACATGGATCCACCACTAGAGTCATTGCATGTGTGTTCTTTCCACAAACCACATATGGATCAACTAGAGTCATTGCATGTGTGTTCTTTCCGCAAACCACACATGTGGACCCACTAGAGTCATTGCATGTGTGTTATTTCCATAAACCACACATGGATCAACCACTAGAGTCATTGCATATGTGTTATTTCCACAAACCACACATGGATCAACCACTAGAGTCATTGCATGTGTGTTCTTATACTAAAACCAACACTAGAGTCATTGCATGTGTGTTCTTTTCACAAAACACACATGGATCAACCACTAGAGTCATTGCATGTGTGTTATTTCCACGAAAAAACATGGATCAACCACTAGAGTCACTGCATGTGTGTTCTTATACTAAAACCAACATGGATCCACCAGTGGTCATTGCATGTGTGTTCTTTCCACAAACCACACATGGATCAACCACTAGAGTCATTGCATGTGTGTTCTTTCCTCAAACCACATATGGATCAACATCTAGAGTCATTGCATGTGTGTTCTTATACTAAACCAACACTAGAGTCATTGCATGTGTGTTCTTTCCACAAACCACATATGGATAAACCACTAGAGTCATTGCATGTGTGTTATTTCCACAAACAAACATGGATCAACCGCTAGAGTCATTGCATGTGTGTTCTTTTCCACAAACCACACATCGATCCACCAGTGGTCATTGCATGTGTAGTTATTTCCACAAACCACACATGGATCAACCACTAGTCATTGCATGTGTGTTCTTATACTAAAAACCAACACTAGAGTCATTGCATGTGTGTTCTTTCACAAAACACACATGGATCAACCACTAGAGTCATTGCATGTGTGTTATTTCCACGAAAAAAACATGGATCAACCACTAGAGTCACTGCATGTGTGTTCTTATACTAAAACCAACATGGATCCACTAGTGGTCATTGCATGTGTGTTCTTTCCACAAACCACACATGGATCAACCACTAGAGTCATTGCATGTGTGTTCTTTCCTCAAACCACATATGGATCAACATCTAGAGTCATTGCATGTGTGTTCTTATACTAAAACCAACACTAGAGTCATTGCATGTGTGTTCTTTCCACAAACCAAATATGGATAAACCACTAGAGTCAATTGCATGTGTTTTATTTCCACAAACAAACATGGATCAACCGCTAGAGTCATTGCATTGTGTTTCTTTCCACAAAACCACACATCGATCCACCAGTGGTCATTGCATGTGTTGTTATTTCCACAAACCACACATGGATCAACGCACTAGTCATTGCATGTGTGTTCTTTCCACAAAACACACATGGATCAACCACTAGAGTCATTGCATGTGTGTTCTTTCCACAAACCACACATGGATCCACCACTAGAGTCATTGCATGTGTGTTCTTTCCAAAAACCACACATGGATCAACCACTAGAGTCATTGCATGTTGTTCTTATACTAAAACCACAAACCAGCACTAGAGTCATTGCATGTGTGTTCTTTTCCACAAACCACAACATGGATCCACCACTAGAGTCATTGCATGTGTGTTCTTTCCACAAACCACATATGGATCAACTAGAGTCATTGCATGTGTGTTCTTTCCGCAAACCACACATGTGGACCCACTAGAGTCATTGCATGTGTGTTATTTCCATAAACCACACATGGATCAACCACTAGAGTCATTGCATATGTGTTATTTCCACAAACCACACATGGATCAACCACTAGAGTCATTGCATGTGTGTTCTTATACTAAAACCAACACTAGAGTCATTGCATGTGTGTTCTTTTCACAAAACACACATGGATCAACCACTAGAGTCATTGCATGTGTGTTATTTCCACGAAAAAACATGGATCAACCACTAGAGTCACTGCATGTGTGTTCTTATACTAAAACCAACATGGATCCACTAGTGGTCATTGCATGTGTGTTCTTTCCACAAACCACACATGGATCAACCACTAGAGTCATTGCATGTGTGTTCTTTCCTCAAACCACATATGGATCAACATCTAGAGTCATTGCATGTGTGTTCTTATACTAAAACCAACACTAGAGTCATTGCATGTGTGTTCTTTCCACAAACCACATATGGATCAACTAGAGTCATTGCATGTGTGTTCTTTCCGCAAACCACACATGTGGACCCACTAGAGTCATTGCATGTGTGTTATTTCCATAAACCACACATGGATCAACCACTAGAGTCATTGCATATGTGTTATTTCCACAAACCACACATGGATCAACCACTAGAGTCATTGCATGTGTGTTCTTATACTAAAACCAACACTAGAGTCATTGCATGTGTGTTCTTTTCACAAAACACACATGGATCAACCACTAGAGTCATTGCATGTGTGTTATTTCCACGAAAAAACATGGATCAACCACTAGAGTCACTGCATGTGTGTTCTTATACTAAAACCAACATGGATCCACCTAGTGGTCATTGCATGTGTGTTCTTTCCACAAACCACACATGGATCAACCACTAGAGTCATTGCATGTGTGTTCTTTCCTCAAACCACATATGGATCAACATCTAGAGTCATTGCATGTGTGTTCTTATACTAAAACCAACACTAGAGTCATTGCATGTGTGTTCTTTCACAAACCACATATGGATAAACCACTAGAGTCATTGCATGTGTGTTATTTCCACAAACAAACATGGATCAACCGCTAGAGTCATTGCATGTGTGTTCTTTCCACAAACCACACATCGATCCACCAGTGGTCATTGCATGTGTGTTATTTCCACAAACACACATGGATCAACCACTAGTCATTGCATGTGTGTTCTTTCCACAAAACACACATGGATCAAACCACTAGAGTCATTGCATGTGTGTTCTTTTCCACAAACCACACATGGATCCACCACTAGAGTCATTGCATGTGTGTTCTTTCCACAAACCACACATGGATCAACCACTAGAGTCATTGCATGTTTGTTCTTATACTAAAACCACAAACCAGCACTAGAGTCATTGCATGTGTGTTCTTTTCCACAAACCACACATGGATCCACCACTAAGTCATTGCATGTGGGTTCTTTCCACAAACCACCTATGATCAACTAGAGTCATTGCATGTGTGTTCTTTCCACAAACCACATATGGATCAACTAGAGTCATTGCATGTGTGTTCTTTCCACAAACCACACATGTGGACCCACTAGAGTCATTGCATGTGTGTTATTTCCATAAACCACACATGGATCAACCACTAGAGTCATTGCATATGTGTTATTTCCACAAAACACACATGGATCAACCACTAGAGTCATTGCATGTGTGTTCTTATACTAAAACCAACACTAGAGTCATTGCATGTGTGTTCTTTTCACAAAACACACATGGATCAACCACTAGAGTCATTGCATGTGTGTTATTTCCACGAAAAAACATGGATCAACCACTAGAGTCACTGCATGTGTGTTCTTATACTAAAACCAACATGGATCCACTAGTGGTCATTGCATGTGTGTTCTTTCCACAAACCACACATGGATCAACCACTAGAGTCATTGCATGTGTGTTCTTTCCTCAAACCACATATGGATCAACATCTAGAGTCATTGCATGTGTGTTCTTATACTAAAACCAACACTAGAGTCATTGCATGTGTGTTCTTTCCACAAACCACATATGGATAAACCACTAGAGTCATTGCATGTGTGTTATTTCCACAAACAAACATGGATCAACCGCTAGAGTCATTGCATGTGTGTTCTTTTCCACAAACCACACATCGATCCACCAGTGGTCATTGCATGTGATGTTATTTCCACAAACCACACATGGATCAACCACTAGTCATTGCATGTGTGTTCTTTCCACAAAACACACATGGATCAACCACTAGAGTCATTGCATGTGTGTTCTTTTCCACAAACCACACATGGATCCACCACTAGAGTCATTGCATGTGTGTTCTTTCCGCAAACCACACATGGATCAACCACTAGAGTCATTGCATGTTTGTTCTTATACTAAAACCACAAACCAGCACTAGAGTCATTGCATGTGTGTTCTTTTCCACAAACCACACATGGATCCACCACTAGAGTCATTGCATGTGTGTTCTTTCCACAAACCACATATGGATCAACTAGAGTCATTGCATGTGTGTTCTTTCCACAAACCACACATGTGGACCCAGTAGAGTCATTGCATGTGTGTTATTTCCATAAACCACACATGGATCAACCACTAGAGTCATTGCATATGTGTTATTTCCACAAACCACACATGGATCAACCACTAGAGTCATTGCATGTGTGTTCTTATACTAAAACCAAAACTAGAGTCATTGCATGTGTGTTCTTTTCACAAAACACACATGGATCAACCACTAGAGTCATTGCATGTGTGTTATTTCCACGAAAAAACATGATCAACCACTAGAGTCACTGCATGTGTGTTCTTATACTAAAACCAACATGGATCCACCAGTGGTCATTGCATGTGTGTTCTTTCCACAAACCACACATGGATCAACCACTAGAGTTCATTGCATGTT
>CAJUXJ010001712.1:0-32785 GCA_910589775.1 Avena eriantha
GTCATTTCATGTGTGTTCTTTTCACAGACCACATATGGATCCACCAGTGTCATTGCATTTGTGTTATTTTCATAAACCACATATGGATCCACCAGGGTTCATTCCATGTGTGTTCTGTTCATTAACCACAGCTAGAGTTATTGCATGTTTGTTCTTTTCACAAACCACACAAGGATCCACCAGAGTCATTGCATGTCTGTTCTTTTCATATACCACATATGGATCCAATAGAGTTCATTGCATGTATGTACTTTTCACAAACCACATATGGATCCACTAGAGTCATTGCATGTGTGTTCTTTTCACAAACAACATATGGATCCACAAGTGTCACTGCATGTGTGTTGTTTTCATTTACCACAATTAGAGTCATTTCATGTGTGTTTTTTTCACAAACCACATATGGATCCACCAGTGTCATTGCATGTGTGTTCTTTTCATAAACCACATATGGATCCACCACAGATCATTGCATGTGTGTTCTTTTCATTAAGCACAGCTAGAGTCATTGCATGTCCGTTCTTTTCACCAACCACATAAGGATCCACTAGAGTCATTGCATGTCTGTTCTTTGCTTAGACCACATATGGATCCACCAGTGTCATTTCATGTGTGTTCTTTTCACAAACCACATATGGATCCACCAGTCTCATTGCATGTGTGTTCTTTTCATTAACCACAGCTAGAGTCATTTCATGTGTCTTCTTTTCATAGACGACACATGGATCCACCAGTGACATTGCATGTGTGTTCTTTTCACAAACCACATATGGATCCACCAGTGTCATTGCATGTGTGTTCTTTTCATAAACCACATATGGATCCACCAGAGTTCATTGCATGTGTGTTCTTTTCTTTAACCATAGCTAGAGTCATTGCATGTCTTTTCTTTTCACAAACCACATATGGGTCCACTAGAGTCATTACATGTGTGTTCTTTTCACAAACCACAAATGGATCCACCAGTGTCATTGCATGTGTGTTGTTTTCATTTACCACAATTAGATTCATTTCATGTGTGCTCTTTTCAAAAATCACATATGGATCCACCAATGTCATTGTACGTCAGTTCTTTTCATAAACCACATATGGATCCACCAGAGTGCATTGCATGTGTGTTCTTTTCATTAGTCACAACTAGAGTCATTGCATGTCTGTTCTTTTCACAAACCACATAAGGATCCACTAGATTCATTGCATGTTTGTTCTTTTCATAGACCACATATGGAGCCACCAGAGTTCATAACATGTCTGTTCTTTTCATAGACCACATATTGATGCACCAGAGTTCATTGCATGTCTGTTCTTTTCACAAACCACATATGGATCCAGCAGTGTCATTGCATATGTGTTCTTTTGATTAACCACATCTAGAGTAATTTCGTGGGGGTTGTTTTCATTGGCCACATTTGAATCCACCAGTGTCATTGCATGTGTGTTATTTTCATAAACCACATATGGATCCACTAGAGTTCATTCCATGTGTGTTCTGTTTATTAACCACAGCTAGAGTCATTGCATGTCTATTATTTTCACAAACCACTCAAGGATCCACCAGAGTCATTGCATGTCTTTTCTTTTCATAGACCACATATGGATCCACCAGAGTTCATTGCATGTTTGTTCTTTTCACAAACCACATATGGATCCACTAGAGTCATTGCATGTGTGTTCTTTTCATAAACCACATATGGATCCACGAGTCTCATTGCATGTGTGTTCTTTTCATTAACCACATCTAGAGTCATTTCATGTGTGTTATTTTCACAAACCACATATGGATCCCCCAGTGTCATTGCATGTGTGTTCTTTTCATAAAAAACATATGGATCCACCAGAGTTCATTGCATGTGTGTTCTTTTCTTTAACCACAACTAGAGATATTGCATGTATGTTCTTTTCACAAACCACACAAGGATCCATAAGACACATTGCATGTATGTTCTTTTCTTACACCACATATGGATCCACTAATGTCATTTCATGTGTGTTCTTTTCACAAACCACATATGGATCCACCCGTGTCATTTCTTGTGTGTTCTTTTCATAGACCACATATCTATCCAACAGTGTCATTCCATGTGTGTTGTTTTCATAAACCACATATGGATCCACTAGAGTTCATTGCATGTCTGTTCTTTTCATTAACCACAGCTAGAGCATTGCATGTCTGTTCTTTTCACAAACCACACAAGAATCCACCAGAGTTCATTGCATGTCTGTTCTTTTCACAAACCACATATGGATTCCCAAGTGTCATTGCATGTGTGTTCTTTTAATTAACCACATCTAGAGTAATTTCATGTGTGTTCTTTTCACAAACCACATCTGAATACACCAAAGTCATTGCATGTGTGTTCTTTTCACAAACCACATATGGATCCCCAGTGTCATTGCATGTGTGTTCTTTTCATTAACCACATCTAGAGTCATTTCATGTGTGTTCTTTCACAGACCACATATGGATCCACCAGTGTCATTCATTCTTGTTATTTTCATAAACCACATATGGATCCACCAGAGTTCATTCCATGTGTGTTCTGTTCATTAACCACCGCTAGAATCATTGCATGTCTGTTCTTTTCACAAACCACACAAGGATCCACCAGAGTCATTGCATGTCTGTTCTTTTCATACACCACATATGGATCCAACAGAGTTCATTGCATGTATGTACTTTTCACAAACCACATATGGATCCACTAGAGTCATTGCATGTGTGTTCTTTTCACAAACAACATATGGATCCACCAGTGTCATTGCATGTCCGTTGTTTTCATTTACCACAATTAGAGTCATTTCATGTGTGTTCTTTTCACAATCCACATATGGATCCACCAGTGTCATTGCATGTGTGTTCTTTTCATAAACCACATATGGATCCACCACAGTTCATTGCATGTTTGTTCTCTTTATTAACCACAGCTAGAGTCATTGC
Source organism: Avena eriantha (assembly GCA_910589775.1). NCBI lineage: Eukaryota > Viridiplantae > Streptophyta > Magnoliopsida > Poales > Poaceae > Avena > Avena eriantha. Next base: position 2,939 of record CAJUXJ010001712.1, read on the forward strand.
ATGTATGTTCTTTTCTCAAACCACACAAGGATCCACCAGAGTTATTGCATGTCTGTTCTTTGCTTAGACCACATATGGATCCACCAGTGTCATTTCATGTGTGTTATTTTCACAAACAACATATGGATCCACTAGTGTCATTACATGTCTGCTCTTTTCATTAACCACAACTAGAGTCATTTCATGTGTGTTCTTTTCATAGACGACAAATGGATCCACCAGTGTCATTGCATGTGTGTTCTTTTCACAAACCACATATGGATCCACCAGAGTCATTGCATGTATGTTCTTCTCTTAGACCACATATGGATCCACCAGTGTCATTTCATGTGTGTTCTTTTCACAAACCACATATGGATCCACCAGTGTCATTTCATGTGTGTTCTTTGCATAGACCACATATGTATCCACCAGTGTCATTCCATGTGTGTTGTGTTCATAAACCACATATGGATTCCCTAGAGTTCATTGCATGTGTATTCTTTTCATTAACCACAGCTAGAGCATTGCATGTCTATTCTTTTCACAAACCACACAAAAATCCACCAGAGTTCATTGCATGTCTGTTCTTTTCAATAACCACATATGGATCCCCAGTGTCATTGTATGTGTGTTCTTTTAATTAACCACATCTAGAGTCATTTCATGTGTGTTCTTTTCACAAACCACATCTGAATACACCAAAGTCATTGCATGTGTGTTCTTTTCACAAACCACATATGGATCCCTAGTGTCATTGCATGTGTGTTCTTTTCATTAACCACATCTAGAGTCATTTCATGTGTGTTCTTTTCACAGACCACATATGGATCCACCAGTGTCATTGCATTTGTGTTATTTTCATACACCACATATGGATCCACCAGAGTTCATTCCATGTGTGTTCTGTTCATTAACCACAGCTAGAGTCATTGCATGTTTGTTCTTTTCACAAACCACACAAGGATCCACCAGAGTCATTGCATGTCTGATCTTTTCATACACCATATATGGATCCAACAGAGTTCATTGCATGTATGTACTTTTCACAAACCACATATGCATCCACTAGAGTCATTGCATGTGTGTTCTTTTCACAAACAACATATGGATCCACCAGTGTCATTGCATGTGTGTTGTTTTCATTTACCACAATTAATGTCATTTCATGTGTGTTCTTTTCACAATCCACATATGGATGCACCAGTGTCATTGCATGTGTGTTCTTTTCATAAACCACATATGGATCCAACACAGTTCATTGCATGTGTGTTCTCTTTATTTACCACAGCTAGAGTCATTGCATGTCTGTTCTTTTCTCAAACCACACAAGGATCCACTAGAGTTATTGCATGTTTGTTCTTTGCTTAGACCACATATGGATCCACCAGTGTCATTTCATGTGTGTTATTTTCACAAACAACATATGGATCCACCAGTGTGATTACATGTGTGTTCTTTTCATTAACCACAGCTAGAGTCATTTCATGTGTGTTCTTTTCATAGACGACATATGGATCCACCAGTGTCATTGCATGTGTGTTCTTTTCACAAACCACATATGGATCCACCAGAGTCATTGCATGTATGTTCTTTTCTTAGACCACATATGGATCCACCAGTGTCATTTCATGTGTGTTATTTTCACAAACCACATATGGATCCACTAGTGTCATTCCATGTGTGTTGTTTTCATAAACCACAAATGGATCCACTAGAGTTCATTGCATGTGTGTTCTTTTCATTAACCACAGCTAGAGCATTGCATGTCTATTCTTTTCACAAACCACACAAGAATCCACCAGAGTTCATTGCATGTCTGTTCTTTTCACAAACCACATATGGATCCCCTAGGGTCATTGCATGTGTGTTCTTTTAATTAACCACATCTAGAGTCATTTCATGTGTGTTCTTTTCACAAACCACATCTGAATACACCAAAGTCATTGCATGTGTGTTCTTTGAACAAACCACATATGGATCCCCAGTGTCATTGCATGTGTGTTCTTTTCATTAACCACATCTAGAGTCATTTCATGTGAATTCTTTTCACAGACCACATATGGATCCACCAGTGTCATTGCATTTGTGTTATTTTCATAAACCACATATGGATCCACCAGAGTTCATTCCATGTGTGTTCTATTCATTAACCACAGCTAGAGTCATTGCATGTCTGTTCTTTTCACAAACCACACAAGGATCCACCAGAGTCATTGCATGTCTGTTCTTTTCATACACCACATATGGATCCAACAGAGTTCATTGCATGTATGTACTTTCACAAACCACATATGGATCCACTAGAGTCATTGCATGTGTGTTCTTTTCACAAACAACATATGGATCCACCAGTGTTTATGCATGTGTGTTGTTTTCATTTACCACAATTAGAGTCATTTCATGTGTTTTTTTTCACAATCCACATATGGATCCGCTAGTGTCATTGCATGTGTGTTCTTTTCATAAACCACATATGGATCCACCACAGTTCATTGCATGTGTGTTCTCTTTATTAACCACAGCTAGAGTCATTGCATGTCTGTTCTTTTCTCAAACCACACAAGGATCCACTAGAGTTATTGCATGTCTGTTCTTTGCTTAGACCACATATGGATCCACTAGTGTCATTTCATGTGTGTTCTTTTCACAAACAACATATGGATCCACCAGTGTCATTACATGTGTTTTCTTTTCATTAACCACAGCTAGAATCATTTCATGTGTATTCTTTTCATAGACGACATATGGATCCACCAGTGTCATTGCATGTGTGTTCTTTTCACAAACCACATATGGATCCACCAGTGTCATTGCATGTGTGTTCTTTTCATAAACCACATATGGATCCACCAGAGTTCATTGCATGTGTGTTCTTTTCTTTAACCACAGCTACAGTCATTGCATGTCTGTTCTTTTCACAAACCACATATGGATCCACTAGAGTCATTACATGTGTGTTCTTTTCACAAACCACATATGGATCCACCAGTGTCATTGCATGTGTGTTGTTTTCATTTACCACAATTAGAGTCATTTCATGTGTGCTCTTTTCACAAATCACATATGGATCCACTAATGTCATTGCATGTCAGTTCTTTTCATAAACCACATATGGATCCACCAGAGTGCATTGCATGTGTGTTATTTTCATTAACCACAACTAGAGTCATTGCATGTCTCTTCTTTTCACAAACCACATAAGGATCCACTAGAGTCATTGCATGTTTGTTCTTTTCATATATCACATATGGAGCCACTAGAGTTCATAACATGTCTGTTCTTTTCATAGACCACATATTGATGCACCAGAGTTCATTGCATGTCTGTTCTTTTCACAAACCACATATGGATCCACCAGTGTCATTGCATGTGTGTTTTTTTCATTAACCACATCTAGAGTCATTTCATGGGTGTTGTTTTCATTGGCCACATATGGATCCACCAGTGTCATTGCATGTGTGTTATTTTCATAAACCACATATGAATCCACTAGAGTTCATTCCATGTGTGTTCTATTCATTAACGACAGCTAGAGTCATTGCATGTCTATTATTTTCACAAACCACACAAGGATCCACCGGAGTGATTGCATGTCTTTTCTTTTCATAGACCACATATGGATCCACCAGAGTTCATTGCATGTCTGTTCTTTTCACAAACCAAATATGATCCACTAGAGTCATTGCATGTGTGTTCTTTTCATAAACCACATATTGATCCAACAGTGTCATTGCATGTGTGTTCTTTTCATTAACCACATCTAGAGTCATTTCATGTATGTTCTTTTCACAAACCACACAAGAATCCACCAGAGTCATTGCATGTATGTTCTTTTCTTAGAGCACCTATGGATCCACCAATGTCATTTCATGTGTGTTCTTTTCAGAAACCACATATGGATCCACCAGTGTCATTTCATGTGTGTTGTTTTCATAGACCACATACGTATCCACCAGTGTCATTCCATGTGTGTTCTTTTCATAAACCACATATGGATCCAATAGAGTTCATTGCATGTGTGTTCGTTTCATTAACCACAGCTAGAGCATTGCATGTCTATTCTTTTCACAAACCACACAAGAATCCACCAGAGTTCATTGCATGTCTGTTTTTAACAAACTACGGATGGATCCGCAGTGTCATTGCATGTGTGTTCTTTTCACAAACCACATATGGATCCCCAGTGTCATTGCATGTGTGTTCTTTTCATTAACCACATCTAGAGTCATTTCATGTGTGTTCTGTTCACAGACCACATATGGATCCACCAGTGTCATTGCATTTGTGTTCTTTTCATAAACCACATATGGATCCAACAAAGTTCATTGCATGTATGTACTTTTCACAAACCACATATGGATCCACTAGAGTCATTGCATGTCCGTTCTTTTCACAAACCACACAAGGATCCACCAGGGTCATTGCATGTCTGTTCTTTTCATAGACCACATATGGATCCAACAGAGTTCATTGCATGTATGTACTTTTCACAAACCACATATGGATCCACTAGAGTCATTGCATGTGTGTTCTTTTTACAAACAACATATGGATCCACCAGTGTCATTTCATGTGTGTTCTTTTCACAAACAACATATGGATCCACCAGTGTCATTACATGTGTTTTCTTTTCATTAACCACAGCTAGAATCATTTCATGTGTATTCTTTTCATAGACGACATATGGATCCACCAGTGTCATTGCATGTGTGTTCTTTTCACAAACCACATATGGATCCACCAGTGTCATTGCATGTGTGTTCTTTTCATAAACCACATATGGATCCACCAGAGTTCATTGCATGTGTGTTCTTTTCTTTAACCACAGCTACAGTCATTGCATGTCTGTTCTTTTCACAAACCACATATGGATCCACTAGAGTCATTACATGTGTGTTCTTTTCACAAACCACATATGGATCCACCAGTGTCATTGCATGTGTGTTGTTTTCATTTACCACAATTAGAGTCATTTCATGTGTGCTCTTTTCACAAATCACATATGGATCCACTAATGTCATTGCATGTCAGTTCTTTTCATAAACCACATATGGATCCACCAGAGTGCATTGCATGTGTGTTATTTTCATTAACCACAACTAGAGTCATTGCATGTCTCTTCTTTTCACAAACCACATAAGGATCCACTAGAGTCATTGCATGTTTGTTCTTTTCATATATCACATATGGAGCCACTAGAGTTCATAACATGTCTGTTCTTTTCATAGACCACATATTGATGCACCAGAGTTCATTGCATGTCTGTTCTTTTCACAAACCACATATGGATCCACCAGTGTCATTGCATGTGTGTTTTTTTCATTAACCACATCTAGAGTCATTTCATGGGTGTTGTTTTCATTGGCCACATATGGATCCACCAGTGTCATTGCATGTGTGTTATTTTCATAAACCACATATGAATCCACTAGAGTTCATTCCATGTGTGTTCTATTCATTAACGACAGCTAGAGTCATTGCATGTCTATTATTTTCACAAACCACACAAGGATCCACCGGAGTGATTGCATGTCTTTTCTTTTCATAGACCACATATGGATCCACCAGAGTTCATTGCATGTCTGTTCTTTTCACAAACCAAATATGATCCACTAGAGTCATTGCATGTGTGTTCTTTTCATAAACCACATATTGATCCAACAGTGTCATTGCATGTGTGTTCTTTTCATTAACCACATCTAGAGTCATTTCATGTATGTTCTTTTCACAAACCACACAAGAATCCACCAGAGTCATTGCATGTATGTTCTTTTCTTAGAGCACCTATGGATCCACCAATGTCATTTCATGTGTGTTCTTTTCAGAAACCACATATGGATCCACCAGTGTCATTTCATGTGTGTTGTTTTCATAGACCACATACGTATCCACCAGTGTCATTCCATGTGTGTTCTTTTCATAAACCACATATGGATCCAATAGAGTTCATTGCATGTGTGTTCGTTTCATTAACCACAGCTAGAGCATTGCATGTCTATTCTTTTCACAAACCACACAAGAATCCACCAGAGTTCATTGCATGTCTGTTTTTAACAAACTACGGATGGATCCGCAGTGTCATTGCATGTGTGTTCTTTTCACAAACCACATATGGATCCCCAGTGTCATTGCATGTGTGTTCTTTTCATTAACCACATCTAGAGTCATTTCATGTGTGTTCTGTTCACAGACCACATATGGATCCACCAGTGTCATTGCATTTGTGTTCTTTTCATAAACCACATATGGATCCAACAAAGTTCATTGCATGTATGTACTTTTCACAAACCACATATGGATCCACTAGAGTCATTGCATGTCCGTTCTTTTCACAAACCACACAAGGATCCACCAGGGTCATTGCATGTCTGTTCTTTTCATAGACCACATATGGATCCAACAGAGTTCATTGCATGTATGTACTTTTCACAAACCACATATGGATCCACTAGAGTCATTGCATGTGTGTTCTTTTTACAAACAACATATGGATCCACCAGTGTCATTTCATGTGTGTTCTTTTCACAAACAACATATGGATCCACCAGTGTCATTACATGTGTTTTCTTTTCATTAACCACAGCTAGAATCATTTCATGTGTATTCTTTTCATAGACGACATATGGATCCACCAGTGTCATTGCATGTGTGTTCTTTTCACAAACCACATATGGATCCACCAGTTTCATTGCATGTGTGTTCTTTTCATAAACCACATATGGATCCACCAGAGTTCATTGCATGTGTGTTCTTTTCTTTAACCACAGCTACAGTCATTGCATGTCTGTTCTTTTCACAAACCACATATGGATCCACTAGAGTCATTACATGTGTGTTCTTTTCACAAACCACATATGGATCCACCAGTGTCATTGCATGTGTGTTGTTTTCATTTACCACAATTAGAGTCATTTCATGTGTGCTCTTTTCACAAATCACATATGGATCCACTAATGTCATTGCATGTCAGTTCTTTTCATAAACCACATATGGATCCACCAGAGTGCATTGCATGTGTGTTTTTTTCATTAACCACAACTAGAGTCATTGCATGTCTCTTCTTTTCACAAACCACATAAGGATCCACTAGAGTCATTGCATGTTTGTTCTTTTCATATATCACATATGGAGCCACTAGAGTTCATAACATGTCTGTTCTTTTCATAGACCACATATTGATGCACCAGAGTTCATTGCATGTCTGTTCTTTTCACAAACCACATATGGATCCACCAGTGTCATTGCATGTGTGTTTTTTTCATTAACCACATCTAGAGTCATTTCATGGGTGTTGTTTTCATTGGCCACATATGGATCCACCAGTGTCATTGCATGTGTGTTATTTTCATAAACCACATATGAATCCACTAGAGTTCATTCCATGTGTGTTCTATTCATTAACGACAGCTAGAGTCATTGCATGTCTATTATTTTCACAAACCACACAAGGATCCACCGGAGTGATTGCATGTCTTTTCTTTTCATAGACCACATATGGATCCACCAGAGTTCATTGCATGTCTGTTCTTTTCACAAACCAAATATGATCCACTAGAGTCATTGCATGTGTGTTCTTTTCATAAACCACATATTGATCCAACAGTGTCATTGCATGTGTGTTCTTTTCATTAACCACATCTAGAGTCATTTCATGTATGTTCTTTTCACAAACCACACAAGAATCCACCAGAGTCATTGCATGTATGTTCTTTTCTTAGAGCACCTATGGATCCACCAATGTCATTTCATGTGTGTTCTTTTCAGAAACCACATATGGATCCACCAGTGTCATTTCATGTGTGTTGTTTTCATAGACCACATACGTATCCACCAGTGTCATTCCATGTGTGTTCTTTTCATAAACCACATATGGATCCAATAGAGTTCATTGCATGTGTGTTCGTTTCATTAACCACAGCTAGAGCATTGCATGTCTATTCTTTTCACAAACCACACAAGAATCCACCAGAGTTCATTGCATGTCTGTTTTTAACAAACTACGGATGGATCCGCAGTGTCATTGCATGTGTGTTCTTTTCACAAACCACATATGGATCCCCAGTGTCATTGCATGTGTGTTCTTTTCATTAACCACATCTAGAGTCATTTCATGTGTGTTCTGTTCACAGACCACATATGGATCCACCAGTGTCATTGCATTTGTGTTCTTTTCATAAACCACATATGGATCCAACAAAGTTCATTGCATGTATGTACTTTTCACAAACCACATATGGATCCACTAGAGTCATTGCATGTCCGTTCTTTTCACAAACCACACAAGGATCCACCAGGGTCATTGCATGTCTGTTCTTTTCATAGACCACATATGGATCCAACAGAGTTCATTGCATGTATGTACTTTTCACAAACCACATATGGATCCACTAGAGTCATTGCATGTGTGTTCTTTTTACAAACAACATATGGATCCACCAGTGTCATTTCATGTGTGTTCTTTTCACAAACAACATATGGATCCACCAGTGTCATTACATGTGTTTTCTTTTCATTAACCACAGCTAGAATCATTTCATGTGTATTCTTTTCATAGACGACATATGGATCCACCAGTGTCATTGCATGTGTGTTCTTTTCACAAACCACATATGGATCCACCAGTTTCATTGCATGTGTGTTCTTTTCATAAACCACATATGGATCCACCAGAGTTCATTGCATGTGTGTTCTTTTCTTTAACCACAGCTACAGTCATTGCATGTCTGTTCTTTTCACAAACCACATATGGATCCACTAGAGTCATTACATGTGTGTTCTTTTCACAAACCACATATGGATCCACCAGTGTCATTGCATGTGTGTTGTTTTCATTTACCACAATTAGAGTCATTTCATGTGTGCTCTTTTCACAAATCACATATGGATCCACTAATGTCATTGCATGTCAGTTCTTTTCATAAACCACATATGGATCCACCAGAGTGCATTGCATGTGTGTTTTTTTCATTAACCACAACTAGAGTCATTGCATGTCTCTTCTTTTCACAAACCACATAAGGATCCACTAGAGTCATTGCATGTTTGTTCTTTTCATATATCACATATGGAGCCACTAGAGTTCATAACATGTCTGTTCTTTTCATAGACCACATATTGATGCACCAGAGTTCATTGCATGTCTGTTCTTTTCACAAACCACATATGGATCCACCAGTGTCATTGCATGTGTGTTTTTTTCATTAACCACATCTAGAGTCATTTCATGGGTGTTGTTTTCATTGGCCACATATGGATCCACCAGTGTCATTGCATGTGTGTTATTTTCATAAACCACATATGAATCCACTAGAGTTCATTCCATGTGTGTTCTATTCATTAACGACAGCTAGAGTCATTGCATGTCTATTATTTTCACAAACCACACAAGGATCCACCGGAGTGATTGCATGTCTTTTCTTTTCATAGACCACATATGGATCCACCAGAGTTCATTGCATGTCTGTTCTTTTCACAAACCAAATATGATCCACTAGAGTCATTGCATGTGTGTTCTTTTCATAAACCACATATTGATCCAACAGTGTCATTGCATGTGTGTTCTTTTCATTAACCACATCTAGAGTCATTTCATGTATGTTCTTTTCACAAACCACACAAGAATCCACCAGAGTCATTGCATGTATGTTCTTTTCTTAGAGCACCTATGGATCCACCAATGTCATTTCATGTGTGTTCTTTTCAGAAACCACATATGGATCCACCAGTGTCATTTCATGTGTGTTGTTTTCATAGACCACATACGTATCCACCAGTGTCATTCCATGTGTGTTCTTTTCATAAACCACATATGGATCCAATAGAGTTCATTGCATGTGTGTTCGTTTCATTAACCACAGCTAGAGCATTGCATGTCTATTCTTTTCACAAACCACACAAGAATCCACCAGAGTTCATTGCATGTCTGTTTTTAACAAACTACGGATGGATCCGCAGTGTCATTGCATGTGTGTTCTTTTCACAAACCACATATGGATCCCCAGTGTCATTGCATGTGTGTTCTTTTCATTAACCACATCTAGAGTCATTTCATGTGTGTTCTGTTCACAGACCACATATGGATCCACCAGTGTCATTGCATTTGTGTTCTTTTCATAAACCACATATGGATCCAACAAAGTTCATTGCATGTATGTACTTTTCACAAACCACATATGGATCCACTAGAGTCATTGCATGTCCGTTCTTTTCACAAACCACACAAGGATCCACCAGGGTCATTGCATGTCTGTTCTTTTCATAGACCACATATGGATCCAACAGAGTTCATTGCATGTATGTACTTTTCACAAACCACATATGGATCCACTAGAGTCATTGCATGTGTGTTCTTTTTACAAACAACATATGGATCCACCAGTGTCATTTCATGTGTGTTCTTTTCACAAACAACATATGGATCCACCAGTGTCATTACATGTGTTTTCTTTTCATTAACCACAGCTAGAATCATTTCATGTGTATTCTTTTCATAGACGACATATGGATCCACCAGTGTCATTGCATGTGTGTTCTTTTCACAAACCACATATGGATCCACCAGTGTCATTGCATGTGTGTTCTTTTCATAAACCACATATGGATCCACCAGAGTTCATTGCATGTGTGTTCTTTTCTTTAACCACAGCTACAGTCATTGCATGTCTGTTCTTTTCACAAACCACATATGGATCCACTAGAGTCATTACATGTGTGTTCTTTTCACAAACCACATATGGATCCACCAGTGTCATTGCATGTGTGTTGTTTTCATTTACCACAATTAGAGTCATTTCATGTGTGCTCTTTTCACAAATCACATATGGATCCACTAATGTCATTGCATGTCAGTTCTTTTCATAAACCACATATGGATCCACCAGAGTGCATTGCATGTGTGTTTTTTTCATTAACCACAACTAGAGTCATTGCATGTCTCTTCTTTTCACAAACCACATAAGGATCCACTAGAGTCATTGCATGTTTGTTCTTTTCATATATCACATATGGAGCCACTAGAGTTCATAACATGTCTGTTCTTTTCATAGACCACATATTGATGCACCAGAGTTCATTGCATGTCTGTTCTTTTCACAAACCACATATGGATCCACCAGTGTCATTGCATGTGTGTTTTTTTCATTAACCACATCTAGAGTCATTTCATGGGTGTTGTTTTGATTGGCCACATATGGATCCACCAGTGTCATTGCATGTGTGTTATTTTCATAAACCACATATGAATCCACTAGAGTTCATTCCATGTGTGTTCTATTCATTAACGACAGCTAGAGTCATTGCATGTCTATTATTTTCACAAACCACACAAGGATCCACCGGAGTGATTGCATGTCTTTTCTTTTCATAGACCACATATGGATCCACCAGAGTTCATTGCATGTCTGTTCTTTTCACAAACCAAATATGATCCACTAGAGTCATTGCATGTGTGTTCTTTTCATAAACCACATATTGATCCAACAGTGTCATTGCATGTGTGTTCTTTTCATTAACCACATCTAGAGTCATTTCATGTATGTTCTTTTCACAAACCACACAAGAATCCACCAGAGTCATTGCATGTATGTTCTTTTCTTAGAGCACCTATGGATCCACCAATGTCATTTCATGTGTGTTCTTTTTAGAAACCACATATGGATCCACCAGTGTCATTTCATGTGTGTTGTTTTCATAGACCACATACGTATCCACCAGTGTCATTCCATGTGTGTTCTTTTCATAAACCACATATGGATCCAATAGAGTTCATTGCATGTGTGTTCGTTTCATTAACCACAGCTAGAGCATTGCATGTCTATTCTTTTCACAAACCACACAAGAATCCACCAGAGTTCATTGCATGTCTGTTTTTTAACAAACTACAGATGGATCCGCAGTGTCATTGCATGTGTGTTCTTTTCACAAACCACATATGGATCCCCAGTGTCATTGCATGTGTGTTCTTTTCATTAACCACATCTAGAGTCATTTCATGTGTGTTCTGTTCACAGACCACATATGGATCCACCAGTGTCATTGCATTTGTGTTCTTTTCATAAACCACATATGGATCCAACAAAGTTCATTGCATGTATGTACTTTTCACAAACCACATATGGATCCACTAGAGTCATTGCATGTCCGTTCTTTTCACAAACCACACAAGGATCCACCAGGTTCATTGCATGTCTGTTCTTTTCATAGACCACATATGGATCCAACAGAGTTCATTGCATGTATGTACTTTTCACAAACCACATATGGATCCACTAGAGTCATTGCATGTGTGTTCTTTTTACAAACAACATATGGATCCACCAGTGTCATTCCATGTGAGTTGTTTTCATTTACCACAATTAGAGACATTTCATGTGTGTTCTTTTCACAATCCACATATGGATCCACCAGTGTCATTGCATGTGTGTTCTTTTCATAAACCACATATGGATCCACCACAGTTCATTGCATGTGTGTTCTCTTTATTAACCACAGCTAGAGTCATTGCATGTCTATTCTTTTCTCAAACCACACAAGGATTCACTAGAGTTATTGCATGTGTATCCTTTGCTTAAACCACATATGGATACCCCTGGGTAGGGTCACGCCGGGGTATAAAGGCCAAGTTAGCCGATGTTCGGCAAGGCCAAAGCGGATGCTGGCCGGGTCACCTCAAGGCAGGCCGAATCACGGGGTAACCCGGACCAGGGGCGTTCGCCTAACTAAGTCTCAACCGACTTAAGCAGTAAGTCGGAAGTGCATGTTTTACTTGTATGCAGGAACAGGTATGGCCGGATCAACTATGATCCGGGTCACGTCTAGCTTCTAGGAGAAGGAAGGAATCTCGATGGTCAAAAGAATCCCTGGTACGCACTTCCTAAGCGAAGCAAGCAAGGGCAGGACCACCGGAGCGTGGCCGACAAGGGTGACGACGCCCATGTCGGCTGACGCGGGCGCCGCAGAGGCTCACGTAGCCTCTGCATGTGTGAAGCGGGGGAAAATCACCCTGGTCGGCTTACTACTTTGGGAGGAAGCATATTCTTAGGAATATGCTTCCACGTATGCCCTAGGCAGAGACCGAGCTCCCTCTATAAAAGGGGGGCTAGGGTTTCAGTAGAGGGGGGGTTCCGCTATTCTATTTTGGCTAGGGTTTTAGGTGCGATCTGTGGGTGAGAGTAAGAGAGCTCCTTCTTCCTCCTCTCGCCAATACAGCTCTAGGAGCACTTGTAATCTTGGAAACAGAGCAATACAAACAACTGTGTGGAGAATCACTTCACTATCCCTCCGTGGATTCCCCTAGCGTGTATTAGTCCCCACCTTTAGCCTATCCATGGCATCTGCCATGACACCACCACGACAGTTGGCGCCCACCGTGCAGCTAGCGGCGCTAGCAGGGGTCAAGATTCGGTCAGGAAACATTGTCGGCACCGGCGAATGCATCGTCTCCCGGCTCGTTCAGCGTTTTGGAGCGCTGGACTTCGTCAGCGACAACGCTGGCTGCTTCGGCTCGCGCCCTCTTCCGCACAATGGCCTCTTTGTCAAGCTCGGCGCGCACAAGGTCTACGTCACTGTTGACGTGTCGTGTGTTCATCCGCGTCACGTCGTCGAGGCGGGGGAGCCACCCCTCACCGTGGTTCCCGGGACGTGTATCGCTCACTTCCCGGACCATGCAGAGGTGATGATGACCGTGCCAGGTGCAGGCGCAAGCAAGGATCCAGTGCCAGATCCGGAGATAACGCCTAAGGCACCTAGGAAAGGTAGAGGTCCTCCACTAGAGAGGCCAGAGAATGTGTTGAGGGAAGCAATGGATAGCTTGGCAAACCCTGTAGTAGCAGCGGTAGATCCGGCTCGAGCACAGGCCGAGCTAGAAGAAACTAGGCAAAAAATACTAGAGGGCACAAAGAAAATAGCCGCGGCTCAGCAGTCGTTGAATATGATGCTGCAGGAGTACGCAAAGGCGAACAAAGTTGACGCTGTAAAAGTGAAGGGAAGAAATCTCATGAGCGAGATGAACCGAGAGGGTGATACTGGAATTGAGGAATCAGAAAACTGTTTGTCCGTGGGGCTGCCGAGGTATAGTAGCCCGGCAAAGAATCTCAGAGCAGCAGATGCAGCGGCGTCCGAGTTAGAGGGTCTGACGGGTGAAGCCCGGCAAAGACAAGAGGATACGGTTAATGAGCTGGTTCGGATTGCCAATAGGCAAAACGAGGAACTACTCAGAGCTAACCCGGAGAGAGCTGGAGCCTCCAAGATCATCCATTCGGCGATGGGTAACCCGGAGAAATCCGCTAGAGCCGCATCGTCCCCTCATGGTGGTCCAAGGAGAGAAGAGGTAGTAACCTCACCCAGACGGAACAGACAGATCGTCCCGTATGACCCAACGCGGACAGGGTAAGGAAAAGAAGCACAGAAAAATGATGATCGACGGAGTGTGAGCCGAGGTGAAGCTGGCCGAGGTAACCGCGACCAAGGCAATGCCGATCAAGGGAACATTGTCAACGGCAATGCCGGACAGCGAAACTCGGCAGCAGCAGGACAACCACAACAGCGGAATATACCAAGGCAAGAGCAAAGTGCCGGCCGAGGTATGCAACAGAAAGGTGCGCCACAAGAGCAAAACTGGTACAACGACGGTGATTCGGAGATGGAAAACGCGGGATACCCAAGACCGGACTATCATGTGATAGGATCAAGATTGGGAAGCAGGGATTTGATGCCAGATGATGCCAGCTTGAAACTAGATCGACTATATAGGTCGGAACAGATCGAATGTCAAGGTCCACCAGGTCCTGCGTGTTTTGGACCCTGGATCATGAAGGAGCCGCCGGTACCCAACTTCCAGCTACCCAGGTGCACGAAGACGTATGACGGCAGTACCAAGCCGGAGGATTGGTTGATAAACTATGCTACGGCTGTGAAGATTGCCACTGGTAACTTGAGATGGGCTGTACGATACGTACCCAAGATGTTGGAAGGGCCGGCAAGGGTATGGCTGAACAATTTGCCACCCGGAAGCATCAACTTCTGGAGAGACTTTGAGGAAATGTTCATCAGCAATTTCTCGAGTACATATAAGAGGCCAAATAGGCCGCAGACCCTAGCTATGTGCAAGCAAAGACCTAATGAGACAGACCGGGAGTTCTTGACCCGGTGGTGTACCGTGAGAAACTCGTGTGAGGGCGTGATAGAATCACAGGCCATAGCCTGGTTCGCACAAGGGTGCAGATATGCAAGCGAGCTGTGGATGAAGTTGCAAAGGAAAATGCCAACTACGTTGGCAGAGATGATCCGGATTGCAGATTCATATGCTTTGGGTGATCCGACTCAACCTAGGCTCGCATCAAATGAGTCAAATGATGAGTACTATTAGAGGGATGGAGCCGGATCATCCCGGAGGAATTACTACAGAGGAAAAAGAAGAGATGATAGACCAGATCATCGATACGGTTCGCACCAAGTTGCAGCTGTGAATCAAGATCAGCCCGGAGCAGGGGGCAGTCAACGCCAAAAAACTGGAGGGAAGTGGACTCCGAGAAACGATGGCAAGAAAACTTGGACACCAGAGCAAAAGAAGCAGTGGCAAGAAAGGAAAGACCGTCCGAGGTATACTTATGAGTCGATGTTGGACCAGCCGTGTAAGTTTCACACGCCAAATCCGAAAAAACCCTGCAGGTCATACGACGAGGCAATGTAAGTGGATGTGCAAGATTGAACAAGGTGGTTCGGGGAATGCTCAGGCACCCCAGAATGATCAGCCTCGGCAGGAGCTACCCCGGCAGCAATTGCTCTTCGAGGCGAACACGCAACAGCTAATGTTGCCTCCCCCTCCGCCTAGGTATGATAACAATGAGAGAAGGGATGTAGTGCATCAAGTGGAAAATCAGCATCAGCCGGATCAGAGATACCCCGGAAATGAGGGGAGAAACGAGTACAGAGAGCACCATCAGAGCTATTGTGTGTTCACCACAAAGGAAACAGATAGAAAGATCTTGTAGCTTAGGCATATGGAGGTGAACACAGTAATGCCTGCAGTGACGAGGTACATGCCTTGGTCCGATCAGGAAATCACCTGGAGCATCAGGGATCATCCCAAGCTTATGCCAAGCCCTGGTTCTTATGCGTTGGTGCTGGATCCGACACTCATTGGACCTAGCATTAACGTAAGGTTCTCAAAGGTACTGATCGACAATGGCAGTAGCATTAACATCATGTATGCAGACACAATGCGCAAGTTGGGTATCTCGAAGAACATGCTGCAGGCCACGAGGACAACTTTCCATGGCATTGTGCCCGGCATCTCTTGTGAGCCCATAGGCAAGGTCCGGGTTGACGTCTTGTTCGGCACGAGGGATAACTGCCGAACCGAAAATTTGGAGTTCGAGGTGGTGAACTTGGAAAGTGTGTACCACGCGTTACTCGGAAGGCCAACGCTGAACAAGTTTATGGCAAGCTGTCATATTAGCTACTTGAAGATGAAATTGCCCGAACCGAACGGAGTGATTACCATTGCTGGGGACTTCCGATGTTGCATGGAGTGTGCGTCGGCCGGGTCAAACTTAGCCGAGTCACTTGTGATTGCGCAGGAAAAAAGGAAAATTCAAGAGGTGGCGGCATTGTCTCAGTCCGCGCAGCAGTATATGCCGGCGCTGAGTAACCCGCATGGACGTGTCTCTTTTCAGGCCACGAAATATACCAAGAAGGTTCCTGTTGATGACATGTTCCCAGAGCGCACTATAACAATTGGTGCTGGGTTAAGTGATAAAGAGGAAAGCGAGCTCGTCAGCTTCCTCCGTGAGAATCGGGACATTTTTGCTTGGTCCACATAGGACTTGCAAGGTGTTCCGAGGGAGTTGGCCGAGCACTCTTTGAATGTGAGACCCGGAGCTAAGCCGGTGAAGCAACCTCTCCACCGCTTCCCCGAAGATAGGAGAAAAGTCATTGGGGATGAGATAGCTCGGTTGCTAGCTGCAGGATTTATCATGGAAGTTCTTTACCTGGATTGGCTGTCTAATCTGGTGCTGGTGGAGAAGAAGAAGGATGACCCGAACGTGGCGGTGGTTTGGCGCATGTGTATCGATTACATGAACCTGAACAAGGCGTGTCCAAAAGATCCATTTCCGCTGCCAAGAATAGATCAGGTCATAGACTCAACTGCTGGATGTGAATTGTTGTCATTCATTGATGCATATTCTGGTTTCCACCAGATACCTCTAAATCCGGATGATCAAATAAAGACTACGTTTATTACCCCGTATGGGGCTTATTGCTATCGCACCATGCCATTTGGTTTACGTAATGCAGGGGCAACGTACCAAAGATGTATGCAAAAATGTTTGCACGACCAAATAGGTCAAAATGTACATGTGTACGTGGATGATGTGGTTATCAAGACCAAGGAAAGCAAAACGCTCCTTGACGATATCAGGCAAACGTTTGCGAACCTAAGGAGGTTCTGGATGAAACTTAACCCGGAAAAATGCACCTTCGGTGTCCCGGCTGGAAAATTGCTTGGTTTTCTTGTTTCCAGCCGAGGTATCGAGGTTAATCCAACCAAAATCCGGGCCATCGAACGAATGGAACTACCGAAGTGTCTTAACGATGTCTAGAAGTTCACAGGTTGCCTGGCCTCGTTAAGTCAGTTTGTATGTCGGTTGGGAGAGAAGGCATTGCCTCTTTACCAACTCATGAAAAAGTCGGATAAGTTTGTTTGGACGCTGCAGGCCGATGAAGCCTTTACCCACCTGAAGAAGATGTTAGCCACGGCACCAGTGCTAGCCTCACCACTATCAAAGGAGCCAATGTTGCTCTATATAGCCGCAACCAACCGAGTTGTAAGTGCAGTGATAGTGGTGGAGCGCGACGAGGAAGGTAAGTCGGTGCAAAGGCTAGTGTATTACTTGAGCGAGGTGTTGTCAGCCTCAAAGCAGAACTATCCACACTATCAAAAGGTGGCGTATGGAGTGTACATGGCCGCCAAGAAGCTGAAGCACTACTTTGAGGACCATCCCATCTGGGTCATATGTGAGGCCCCCATATCCGAGATAATGAGTAACAAGGATGCGAGTGGCAGAATTGCAAAATGGGCAATTGAGCTAGCTCCTTTCGCTCCGCAATATGATAGAAGAGAAGCCATTAAATCTCAAGCTGTGGCGGACTTTTTCGTGGACTGGACCGATGTGCAATACGAACCACCACTCCTAGATCCGAACTATTGGCGAATGCACTTTGACGGATCAAAAACCAAAACTGGGCTAGGTGCCGGAGTTGTACTCACGTCGCCAAAGAAGGACCAGTTGAAATATGTGCTCCAGATCCATTTCGCGGCATCGAACAATGTCGCTGAGTATGAAGCACTTGTGCACAGGCTCAAGGTGGCAAAAGAGATTGGGATACGTCGGATCGTATGCTTTGGTGACTCGGATTTGGTGGTGCAACAAGTGTCGGGAGTGTGGGACGCACTGGATCCGAACATGGCACTGTACAGATTTCATGTGCAGAAGATAGCTGGTTACTTTGAGGGATGCGAATTTCACCATGTACCCCGGGTGGAAAATGAGGCTGCCGACATGCTGTCGAAGCTCGGGTCAACCCGACAAGCAATTCCACCGGGTGTAGCATTAGAGTACCTCAGGAAACCATCCATCAAGCCCTCCCCAGAAACCTACTCAATCTATGTCCCGGAGGACACAGAATCCGGAGCTGTGCCCATGGACATTGACATGGGAAGTGGAGCGCGAAACCCGGGGACTGCCTCGGCAAACCTGGGGGCTGCTTCACTAAACCCGGGGACTGCTTCGCAAGACCCAGGGACTGCACAGCGTGATCCGGTTGAAGTTATGACGGTGGATCAGATGGACGTTGATAAGGATGTGTTCCCTGTGCGAGCAATACCAGCTTGGGCACTACCTATATTTCAATTCCTGAAAGATGGAACATTACCCACTGAGGAAGTGCTGTCCAGGAAAACACAGAGGAGGGCAAAGGCGTACACGATCATCAATTCCGAACTATACAAAAGAAGTGTGACCAATGTCCTCCAGCGATGTGTTTGACCCGGAAGAAGGGCTTGAAATCATCCGAGATATACATCAGGGGGAATGCGGGCATCATGCCTCGTCCTGAGCCTTGGTAGCAAAAGCTTTCCGGCACGGATTCTACTGGCCAAGTGCCTTAGAGCAAGCAGAAGATCTAGTGAGAAAGTGTAATGGTTGTCAGAGGTATGCTACCAAGACACATATGCCGATGTCGGAACTCAAGACCATAGCAATCACTTGGCCATTTGCCGTATGGTGCTTGGATATGGTTGGCCCATTCAAACCAACAAGGGGAAATATGACTCACATTTTGGTAATGGTGGACAAGTTTACCAAGTGGATTGAAGTAAAGCCTATAAGAAAATGTGATGGAGCTACGACCGTAACGTTTCTCAAAGATATCATCTTGAGGTACGGTTATCCTCATAGTATCATAACTGATAATGGCACAAACTTTGCAGAAGGAGCATTTGCGCGTTTTTGCCGGGATAAAAGGATCCGGCTGGACGTGGCCTCGGTAGCCCACCCCGCATCGAACGTACAAGATAGAACCCAACGGATTAGTATTATCCGGGATAAAACCCCGGCTCATTGAGCCGCTGCAAAGATCAGCGGGGTGCTAGATAGAAGAACTACCAGCGGTACTGTGGAGTTTAAGAACAACTCCGAATCGATCAATAGGCTATACGCTATTTTTTCTGGTATATGGGGCAGAAGCTGTATTACCAGCCGACATAGAGCATGATTCGCCTAGGGTCACCCAATACATAGAAGCCGAAGTGCAAGAAGCCCAGCAAAATGATGTTGATCTGCTGGAAGAAGCGAGAGAACTGGCATTGTCCAGATCCGCCATATATCAGCAAAATCTCCGACGCTATAATAGCCGGAAAGTATGCCCCCGAGTCTTTCGGGAAGGCGATCTGGTGCTCCAGTTGGTACAACGTACTGCTGGCATGCATAAATTATCCCCCCATGGGAAGGGCCGTTCATCGTGAGCAAGGCATTGCACAATGATTCTTATTATCTTATAGATACAAAGCCACAGGAAAAGAACAAGGCGGACAGGTCCGGAGAGGAATCTAAGCGACCATGGAATATAGCTCTACTTCGTCCTTTCTACACTTAGCTAAGAAGTGTATGTATCCGAGTCTTCTCATATGTCGGTATGTATGTCGGCAATGAGCTTATCAATGAAATGTTGGCACCTCGAGTAGTCACTCGGGGACTGCCTTAATAATGTTTGTTGTTTTTTTGTGCGTCACCTGGAATAAGTTATTCTACTTAACTCGGATTAGTAATGTGTGAGCACCAAGAACCCAACTCTTCGACTTGCTGCTGTCCAACAAGAATTGGCTGCATGGCAAGCAAGAGAACAAGTCTGGAATTGCGTAGCACATGAAAAACGACTAAGGAAAAGAATTTATTCGAGCCGACGTTTGTTTTTCGGACTAACCCTGTATTTATTTTCAAGTTATTATGCAGTTTTATTTTTGAGCTAAGTCTAAAAGTTTTCTAGTATTGTTAAGACAATTTTTTGAAACTCAGATTCGTAAGTCGTAAAACCGAATCAAGGTAGACACGAACCGAGCCAAGAGATTGAACGAACAATAAAAAGAAACTCGGGGACTACGCCTAAGTTAATTCGGCATAAGAACTTAGGAGTAAAATATCACATGTGTCTGGAATACAACTCCACCCGGCATACCGGGGATCTGATAAATTTTCAAGTTTTTCGCTCAAGGAGCAGCAGGAGGAAGTTCGGCATCATCTTCGCCGCCTTCAATATCCGAGGCGTCGTCTTCTCCTTCACCGTCTGAGCTATCCTCATCATTCTCAACCTCTTCGTCCGCAACGGCTTCTAGGAAGTTCGGCCCCTCAACCCATTCATGAATGGGAGCGTATTCGATGAGGCTGTGGGCGCAAGCCTGGCGCCGAGCTACCCACTCTGGATCATTGGTCCATCTGGATCCTGTGCGCAGACGTGTCAAGAGGTTGAGATCGATTTTTTCATACCACGTGAGTATGTGGTGAAGAATGGTATCAGCTGTGGCACGTCTAGCGGACTCTCTCCAGAGGTCGAGCTGAGTCTCGGTTTCCATTAGCTTCTCAATGAGAAGTGCGGTGGTCTCCAGGGCATCTTCGCCAGGCCAGAACGTGTTGAAGATGTGAGCTGCAGCGCCGAGGATGTCCTTGCCGTAATTTTTGCTGAGCTCCACGCGAGATGACAAGCTGACCAACAGGTCCTCCAGGTCATAAGGAATCCCTTCACCATCAGGAGCAACCGGAGTACCCCTTTCTCGGCGGAAGTTGGCAACTGCTACGCTCATAATAGTAGTGCCCTCTGGAAATTTGCCTAGAAACGAGGCAAAGGAGGAAGGTCAAGAAAAGACATATGAAGTAACCCGGAGAAGTAGGTCAGAAAAGGGAAAGGAACCTACGTGATATATGGCTGAGGATCTGGGTCAGCTCCTTGGTGCAGTCATCACGTCTCTTCCAAAGCTGCTCAAGCTCAGCGTTCGCCGACCCAAGCTGGATGCCGGACTCCTTGAGAAGATCCTGGTCCTTGGCGATCTGGAGATTGAGGCGCTCGCGCTCTTCTATGTAATCCTGACCAATCTTTTGAAGTTCGGATTGGTGCTGGGCCTTCATCTTCTCCATCTTAGCCTTGAGCCTGGTAATCTCATCGTCCTTGGTCCGGAGGAGGGCGAGCTCGTCATCTTTCTTCTTAAGCTTGGCTTGGTGCTGCCCTGCTTGTTCGATAAAATGCAGCATCATATTAGGCACAGGCACACTATCTTCAAGCGATGCTGAAATAGTGTGTTGGCCCGGCAGAGCCGAGGTATGAATGTTTACCGAGCCAAGGAGAAAAGGAAGTGGAAAGCACTGCAAGGTCGGACAGAAATGACTTACCCTTGATCTGCTCCAGATTTTTCCGCATAATAGTGTTCTCAGCCTCCACCCGAGCTGCAGAAACCGAATGATGAGATTAGTTCAGCAGAGGAAGAAGAAGAAAAACGAAGAAGCGCTAAGGAAGAAATTTACCCCTTTTCTCGTATTCCACGATAAGTGCAGCTTCCTTTGCGCGTAGCATCTTGTGGGTATCTAGCAAGCATTGGAATTCAGCACTCCGGCGATTGGTGGTCACCTGAAAGGAGTACATAAACATAAATTAGCTTGGTGCATATTCGAAGTGTACTAAAATCTGGGCCAAGTGGAACTTAACCCGGCTCTAGGTGTGTGCATATTCGAAGTGTACTAAAATCCGGGCCAAGTGGAACTTAACCCGGCTCTAGGTGTGTGCATATTCAAAGTGTACTAAAATCTGGGCCAAGTGGAACTTAACCCGGCTCTAGGTGTGTGCATATTCGAAGTGTACTAAAATCCGGGCCAAGTGGAACTTAACCCGGCTCTAGGTGTGTGCATATTCGAAGTGTACTAAAATCCGGGCCAAGTGGAACTTAACCCGGCTCTAGGTGTGTGCATATCCGAAGTTCTCATGGAGCTACGCTAGTTTCCTAAAGAGCATCCGGCCGAGTAACAAGTTACTCCCCCGGAGGCTCGGGGACTGATGGTTATTATCTACATCATGTAAAGGGGAAGCAACGTACCTCCATCATCCGCCCGGTGAGGTTAATTGCCTTTGCGGCTGTGTTCATTTGGGCGGAAAGCTCGGCGGGGCCGAACTTCTCCGGGAGATCAGCGTCGTGAACTACCTCTGCCTTATTCCAATTCATGACAAATTCAATCAAGCTCGGAGGGTACCGTTCACCGGTGGGCATATGGGGCGCCACCAAGCCCTTCGCGTGCGCTTCCATCCTTTCAATCAAGGCAAGGGCTGGGCTGGTGTGTAGAACCATCTGCTGTGCATCAGTTGGCTCGGCAGGGGCGTCCTTCGCTGCTGGAGCTTTCTTTGGAAGCATTGATGCGAGGGTACGCTGCCCAGCCTCGACGAATGTTGACTTGGTAGCATCGGGAGCCTTCTTGCCCTTGGCTTGCTAGGAAGAGGAAGTCATCACAGCGGATTTCGCCTTAGGAGCTGCCGGAGTAGTTCCTCGCCAAGGTTGAGAAGACTCAGACGAGGCAGAGGAGCTAGGCGCTGGTGCTCTTGTTGCTGGACTTGGTGCCACTGCTGATGTTTTTGGAGCCGGAGTTGGTGCTGATGCCGGAGTTGGTATTGGTGCTGGTCTGGTTGCTGGTGCTGGAGCTGGTGCTGGTGACGAGGTAGCTTCGGTAGCTACTGGTTGCGGCGAAGCCGAAGTGGTGGATGTCTTCGCCTCGGCTGGGCCGGTCTCCCCCGCTCCAAGGTTACCCTCCTCTTGCCGAGGTGGAGCAGAACCCGGAGCAGCCGCAGAACCCTCTGGAATAGGGCTCAGCGGACGTGACTCGTCGTCATGACGAGGAGAAGGGCTAGGTCGGAGCGATGAAGAGATGCTAGATCCACTCTGAGGGACCTACACCGGAGCCCTGCAAAAGAGAATAATGTCATAAGAGAAATCACACCGATGCAAGGAAGAGCAAGTTACAGAAGGAAAAATGACTTACGCATCCGAGGTTTGGGCCTCCTTGGGTTTCCGAGCCCTTCGTGCTGGGGCCTTGCCTGCTGGCTTGGAGGCAGTCTTGTCCCCGGATTTCTTTCGCCTTTTAGTGGGCTGAGAATATCCGGAGGAGGAACTTGGAGCAGCCACGCGCTTCTTCATCGGCACCACCGGAACAGGTTCGCCCGTAGCGAGTGGAGGATCCTCATGGATGTGACCACCGGGGTGAGCTGATGCCGGAAAAGCAAAAGAAAGGGGGACAGCCTCAACAGGTTCAATCACCTCGAAGTCCAAGTCATCTTCATCATCGGGCTAATCACTAATAGAAGAGGATTTACCCGTGGGTCGTTTCGTGGCATCGGTCATCGGGAGGAACATCTCCTGGTCCGGCTCTTCCTCATCCGGAGTCTCCCGGTCCGGCGCCCACTTAAGGGTCAGATCGGTGCCGTCCTCGAGGGTCTGCTGAAGAAATTGCTGAGGAAAAGAATGAACAAAAGAGTCAAAAATTCAACAATAACCGACACGTAATTAGTCCGGGGTAATTTTGCAACATGAAGCTTACCGCGGGAGGAAGCCTATCGCGGCAATAATGCTCAATTCCCCAAGTCCACTAGGAGGAGAAGTTCTTGTGGGTGGTGAAGAGAGCCTTAACCCGGCGATATATCTCCGTGTTGCTCAGCTCGAAGGATCAGGTCCGATTGGGGTCGTGGCCGAAGCTCATGTGGCACACCTTGTGGGTGCGCTTCTGGAGGGGGCAAATTCGGTTGCGCACGAAAGTGATCATAGCATCCTCGTTTTGCAGCCTGAGCTCCTTCAGCTCCGTGAACCTTTTGTTGACTTGGTTGGCCAAGGCCGTGGGCTTCTTGGGAACGGCATCCCACAGATCCGGGTTAGGTGGACCCGGAGTATAGGGGAGCAGCCGGATTAAGTCTTCGGTGCCTGTATTTCGGACGTAAAAGAAAGTCCGGGCCCACCCTTTGCAGGACTCTAACCCGGTGACCCGGGGGAAAACGGAAAACCTCCGGGGTGAGATGGAAGCAACTCCGAATTGAGTGAGCTGCTTGTCCTCCAGATCCGTGTGGATGTTTGGGATGACGTTGCGACGAAGGCCGAAAAACCGGATCCATAGATCCTTCGTGGGCCACAGTCCGGCATAGCCTTCGATCGTGGAAGCAAAGGCAGAAAGAGAAGTGATGGCGTTGGCAGGAAGATGGTGCGGCTGGAGTTGGTAGGTACTAAGCCAGTCCCGAAAAAAGTCGCTCACCAGCAAACCGAAGCCCCGTTGTAAGTGGGACAATAACACGACGTATTCACACGGATTCGGTGAGGGGGCCAATTCGGAGGAGGCAAGACGAGCCGCAACGCCGACGGGGATGCGCCTGGTGCGTTAGAGCCAGTCCAGGTCGTCTTCGCAGACCCAGGACCCGGCCCACGCACCGCGGTCCACCGTCGCGGAGTCCTCCTCCATCTCCTGCTCAGCGCCGATGAGCTCCTCCTCCGTCATCTGGTCTTTGCTGCCCTCGCTGGCGCTAGCGGCAACGGGGGGCAGAGGACTAGATTGGTGAGGACCCGTGGCGAGAGAGTTGCGTAGCGGTGGCTGCGGTGTAGAAGTGTGAGGGAAAAGCGCGGCGGCGACTCTACTATTTGGGAGCACTAGCGGCAGCGTAGTCGCAAGGAAGACGAAGGAGAAGAGCAACGGGCAGAGGGGCGCGGAAGGGGAAAAATCCTAAGGGATGCGCCCCTCCGCTATTTAACCACGCCCTCAAGGAGTGAGTGGGATCGCATCCTGCGGATCAGCCATGCGCAGTGGCTGTGTATCACCAGCCTCGACCAATCCGTGGGGAGCCACACGGAGGGCCACAGAGCGGAGATGATCCCATGACGTGACACTGTGATGCGATAAACGAGGAGGCAGGCATGACGTGACCCGCGCACAGTGATAATTGACAATTCCTGCGGCGGTTACTGTGCAGGCCCTTAAAATAAGACGACATAATGATTACCCTTCACATGGGTTGGCGTACGAGAGAAGGAAACAAGACCCGGGTAAAACTGTGGTGACCCAGCCAGCAAGTGAAAACTTGGAATGTGCAGAGGGAAAGTAAAACCATGAGGTCCGAGTTAAAGTGGTAACCCGACCGACAAGTGAAAACTTGGAATGTGCGAAGGGAACATAAATCCATATAATCCGAGGTAAAGGGGTAACTCGGAAATAATGACCAGAGCTCGAAATTGAACCTGATGTGGCCTTAGCGGCCAAGGCAGCTAAGACCGCACCAGCTTCGAGGACTAATGTTGGGGGGATACCCCCGGGTAGGGTCACGCCGGGGTATAAAGGCCAAGTTAGCCGAGGTTTGGCAAGGCCAAAGCGGATGCTGGCCGAGTCACCTCAAGGCATGCCGAATCACGGGGTAACCCGGACCAGCGGCGTTCGCCTAACTAAGTCTCAACCGACTTAAGCAGTAAGTCGAAAGTGCATATTTTACTTGTATGCAGGAACAGGTGTGGCCGGATCAACTATGATCCGGGTCACGTCTGGCTTCTAGGAGAAGGAAGGAATCTTGCTAGTCCAAAGAAGCCCCGGTACGCACTACCTGAGCGAAGCAAGCAAGGGCAGGACCACCGAAGCGTGGCCGACAAGGGTGATGACGCCCATGTCGGCTGACGCGGGTGCTGCAGAGGCTCACGTAGCCTCTGCATGTGTGACGCGAGGGGAAAGCACCCCGGTCGGCTTACTACTTTGGGAGGAAGCATATTCTTTGGAATATGCTTCCACGTATGCCCTAGGCAGAGACCGAGCTCCCTCTATAAAAGGGGGGCTAGGGTTTCAGTAGAGGGGGGTTCCGCTATTCTGTTTTGGCTAGGGTTTTAGGTGCGATCTGTGGGTGAGAGTAAGAAAGCTCCTTCTTCCTACTCTCACCAATACAGCTCTAGGAGCACTTGTAATCTTGGAAACAGAGGAATACAAACAACTGTGTGGAGAATCACTTCACAACCCCTCCCTGGATTCCCCTAGCGTGTATTAGTCCCCACCTTTAGCCTATCCATGGCATCTGCCGTGACACCACCACGACACAAACAACATATGGATCCACTAGTGTCATTACATGTGTGTTCTTTTCATTAACCACAGCTAGAGTCATTTCATGTGTGTTCTTTTCATAGACGACATATGGATCCACCAGTGTCATTGCATGTGTGTTCTTTTCACAAACCACATATGGATCCACCAGTGTCATTGCATGTGTGTTCTTTTCATAAACCACATATGGATCCACCAGAGTTCAGTACATGTGTGTTCTTTTCTTTAACCACAGCTAGAGTCATTGCATGTCTGTTCTTTTCACAAACCACATATGGATCCACTAGAGTCATTACATGTGTGTTCTTTTCACAAACCACATATGGATCCACCAGCGTCATTGCATGTGTGTTGTTTTCATTTACAAAAATTAGAGTCATTTCGTGTGTGCTCTTTTCACAAATCACATATGGATCCACCAATGTCATTGCATGTCAGTTCTTTTCATCAACCACATATGGATCCACCAGAGTGCATTGCATGTGTGTTCTTTTCATTAACCACAACTAGAGTCATTGCATGTATGTTCTTTTCACAAACCACATAAGGATCCACTAGATTTATTGCATGTTTGTTCATTTCATAGAAACCATATGGCCACCAGAGTTCATAACATGTCTGGTATTTTCATAGACCACATATTGATGCACCAGAGTTCATTGCCTGTCTGTTATTTTCACAAACCATATATGGATCCACCAGTGTCATTGCATGTCTGTTCGTTTCATTAACCACATCTAGAGTCATTTCATGGGTGTTGTTTTCATTGGCCACATATGGATCCACCAGTGTCACTACATGTGTGTTATTTTCATAGACCAAATATGGATCCACTAGAGTTCATTCCATGTGTGTTATGTTCATTAACCACAGCTAGAGTCATTGCATATCTATTATTTTCACAAACCACACAAGGAGCCACCAGAGTCATTGCAGGTCTTTTCTTTTCATAGACCACATATGTATCCACCAGAGTTCATTGAATGGCTGTTCTTTTCACAAACCACATATGGATCCACTAGAGTCATTGCATGTGTGTTCTTTTCATAAACTACATATAGATCCACCAGTGTCATTGCATGTGTGTTCTTTTCATTAACCACATCTAGAGTCATTTCATGCGTGTTATTTTCACAAACCACATGTGGATCCACCAGTGTCATTGCATATGTGTTCTTATCATAAAACACATATGGATCCACCAGAGTTCATTGCATGTGTGTTCGTTTCTTTAACCACAACTAGAGTTATTGCATGTATGTTCTTTTCACAAACCACACAAGGATCCACCAGATTCATTGCATGTATGTTCTTTTGTTAGACCACATATGGATCCACCAATGTCATTTCATGTGTGTTCTTTTCACAAACCACATATGGATCCACCAATGTCATTTCATGTGTGTTCTTTTCATAGACCACATACGTATCCACTAGTGTCATTCTATGTGGGTTCTTTTCACAAACCACACAAGAATCCACCAGAGTCATTGCATGTCTGTTATTTTCGTAGACCACAAATGGATCCAACAGAGTTCATTGCATGTATGTACTTTTCACAAACCACATATGGATCCACTAGAGTCATTGCATGTGTGTTCTTTTCACAAACAACATATGGATCCACCAGTGTCATTGCATGTGTGCTGTTTTCATTTACCACAATTAGAGTCATTTCATGTGTGTTCTTTTCACAAACCACATATGGATCCACCAGTGTCATTGCATGTGTGTTCTTTTCATAAACCACATATGGATCCACCACAGTTCATTGCATGTGTGTTCTCTTTATTAACCACAGCTAGAGTCATTGAATGTCTGTTCTTTACTCAAACCACACAAGGATACACCAGAGTCATTGCATGTCTGTTCTTTTCTCAAACCACACAAGGATCCACCAGAGTTCATTGCATGTATGTTCTTTTCACAAACCACATATGGATCCACTAGAGTCATTGCATATGTGTCCTTTTCACAAACAACATATGGATCCACCAGTGTCATTGCATGTGTGTTGTTTTCATTTACCACAATTAGAGTCATTTTGTGTGTGTTCTTTTCACAAACCACATATGGATC
The DNA here is from genome assembly GCA_910589775.1 of Avena eriantha. Lineage (NCBI taxonomy): Eukaryota > Viridiplantae > Streptophyta > Magnoliopsida > Poales > Poaceae > Avena > Avena eriantha. Next base: position 31,645 of record CAJUXJ010001712.1, read on the forward strand.
CACCAATGTCATTACATGTGAGTTCTTTTCATAAACCACATATGGATCCATCAGAGTACATGGCATGTCTGTTCTTTTCACAAACCACATATGGATCCACTAGAATCATTGCATGTGTGTTCTTTTCACAAACCACATATGGATCCACCTATGTCATTGCATGTGTGTTCTTTTCATTAACCACATCTAGAGTCATTTCATGTGTGTTGTTTTCACAAACCATATATGGATCCACCACTGTGATTGCATGTGTGTTATTTTCATAAACCACATATGGATCCAATAGACTTCATTGCATGTGTGTTCTTTTCTTTAACCACAGCTAGAGTCATTGCATGTTTGTTCTTTTCACTAACCACATAAGGATCCACCAGAGTCATTGTATGTATGTTCTTTTCGTAGACCACATATGGATCCACCAGTGTCATATCATGTGTGTTCTTTTCACAAACCACATATGGATCCACCAGTGTCATTTCATGTGTGTTCTTTTCATAGACCACATACGTATCCACCAGTGTCATTGCATGTGTGTTCTTTTCATAAACCACATATGGATCCACTAGAGTTCATTGCATCTGTGTTCTTTTCATTAACCATAGCTAGAGTCATTGCATGTCTGTTCTTTTCACAAACCACACAAGGATCCACCAGAGTTCATTGCATGTCTGTTCTTTTCACAAAACACATATGGATCCACCAGAGTCATTGTATGTGTGTTCTTTTCACAAACCACCTATCAATACACCAGAGTCACTGCATGTGTGTTCTTTTCACAAACCACATATGGATCCCCCAGTGTTATTGCATGTGTGTTCTTTTCATTAACCACATCTAGAGTCATTTCATGTGTGTTCTTTTCACAGACCACATATGGATCCACCAATGTCATTGTATTTGTGTTATTCTCATAAACCACATATGGATCCACCAGAGTTCATTCCTTGTGTGTTCTGTTCATTAACCATAGCAAGAGTCAATGCATGTCTGTTCTTTTCACAAACCACACAAGGATCCACCAGAGTCATTGCATGTTTGTTCTTTTCATAGCCCACATATGGATCCACCAGAGTTCGTTGCATGTATGTTCTTTTCACAAACCACATATGGATCCACTAGAGTCATTGCATATGTGTCCTTT
>CAJUXJ010001713.1:0-23147 GCA_910589775.1 Avena eriantha
ATTGCATGGGAGAGGGGTCCATATGGGGCAAAAGGGCATTCCTGCGATGACATGTTCCGATAGTTTATTCCCCTTTAGCTGCTTGATGCATCAGCATCGCCTACGGAAGCTTTTGATCTGATTCAACCCCATGTGGTCGATCTGTCTCTACGTACTTCAGTCTTCGCAAGGCTCCTCTATGCTCGGTTGCACAATAACAATGCAATCTATTTCTCCATCCATAATGACGTCGTCTGTGATGCTATACCATAAGCCTACTCCACCCGTGGAAGTAGTAGTACCAAACAGTGCTTCTTTTCTTGCGATGGCAATGCCACTCATGAAATAAAAGCATGAAAACACATGAGCATGTTTCTGCCGCTGAGCAAACAAACTGTGGCTTAGAGAATAAGTAGATTGATCACTGGCCCAGTTGTGTACATCCAGAAGGGGCAGTATTTTTATACACTTAGAGCCATTTGTATTTTGTCTGTTCCCGTGTCATGGAGAATCTTCTCACCAAGTCGCATCCAGTCGATTCACACTTCACTGCGGGGGCTCCGGTGATTGCTTGCAGTGTGCTTTAGTTCAGAAAGTTTGGGAGCAGAAATGGCTTTCTCTTGTTTGGAAGTTAATACTAGTATTTTCTTTTTACCTTTCTGCTTCGATCCACTTTTCATGCCCTGTAGTACATATCTCTCGGCTCCTGGTATCACCCAGCATGCACGGCCGGAACGCGGCTGACGAGTGTCGGGCCATCGTCGTGAAAAGCGATATCGAGCGGCCTAGGAATCGAGCTTGCGTCGCCGCCAGGACCCAACGGAAACACCAATGCAGATACCAACAGTTGTGTAGTCTGTACCACCCAACCACTCGATCCGATCGAGCTCAGCATCGGCCGGTCAAAGCCTGGGGGCGCCCGGCCAAACACCCGGTTCACACGAAGAGAGAATGTAGCTAGCTAGCTAGCTGGAGCGTACTTGGCCGTGACGCCACGCATGTCCTGCCCACTCTTCTCCTCCGTCCGTCCGGGCGGGATCCCACTGTGCCGGCACGCACCCGCACGCAGACATGCGGGGGCGCGCTCTGTCTCTCCGCGCTGGAGTAGAACCCGACGCGAAAACGCGTCCCGGCGCTCGGATCCGCGCACGGCGCTGGCACAGGCGCGTCGCGCATGTGCGGGCCACGGGCACATGCCCCTGCGCACAGCGGTCCACGCGATGCCACGCTACCCCGTGGATGGATGTCAACCCTGTTGTTGTCTGGCCCTCGGCCGGATCTTGTCATTCTCGACATGCCAGTCCAAAGTTTACAAAATGATGAGAGGGGATCGGTGAAAAGATGTCTGCCCGCCTACGAGTTGGTGCCGGCCCGCGTAATTCCTGGCGTCGTCCATCATCATTTCGTCACCTTCGTCGTCTTCGCATACGTGTCTGGAGCGATTTGTAAAGGGTATCTCCTCGAACCGTCAGATCACCACAGGCAGCACGTACGTGACTTTACGGCATCTGGGTTTTAGGATTCGGAATGGTGAAATGGATCCATTGGATAATGGTGATCGCAAGGAGCCTGAAGTCAAATGCCCATGATCGAAGAGTATTTTATAGTTCATGACGTGCTTTGGGTATGCATGTGTAGGGTGTTTTTTTTAGAGAACAATATTTGCCTAGTTAAGGTTGGTATTTTTTAAAGGGGATGATAATCCCGGTTTGCGAGTCAAAGTATTGAGCATGAAATTCATAGTATGATGGTCGTTTTGGGTCTTGTGTTACCCTGCAGCCCTTCTTGTGTGGACTGGGGAGATGCACGGCATTCAATGTTTTGTTGGTGAATGGCATGTGTGGTACTGTACTTTCGCATGTGAAGAGTCAGGGGTGTGCCGTGTATACCGCTTTACTGTTCAATCGTTCCATCAGACGTACACTACTCTCATACAAACACAACATCCAAGAAGATCAGCTTCGGTACACAACAATAAACTTCTATACGTGTACTCCCTCTAACCCAAATTAATTGATTTAGATTTGTTTAGATTCGATTGTATCTAAACATGATTTAGATTAGATATATTCGTATCTTGACAAATTAAGTCAACTAATTTGGATCGGATGGAGTATTAGAAAGAGCAAATTGCACAAACCATTAACTCTTGGGGTCATTGTTGCATGGACCAGTGACTTAAAAAGTTTGTTGCACAAACCAGTGACTCTAGCAGTAATATTCGTTGCAAGGATTTTTTAATGAACAGATTACACAATTAACAACACACCTTCATCAGGCCAACACGGTAGATTGTTTTGTCCAGATTTTATCACACCTATAGCTGTAGCATAATACTAGTACAATCCGTTCCCTGAATAATACTTATAATTTTCTAAAAAAAAAACTAGGTAAAGTTCGACCAAAGTTTTTACAATAAAGTATTAGCATGTATATTACAAAATCAATATTAGTAGATACATCATGAAATTTACTTTCATACAAAATTATAATTGTTAATAGTGTTTTCTACAAGTGTAGTAGTCAGTTTACTTTAGCTTTAAATTTTACAAGTAAGAATTATTCATTAGAACAGAGGGAGTAATGACTTGATTGTACCACAAAATTAGAGCAAAAATACATATACGAGAATAAAAAATCAGAAAAATATGACGTGAAGGAGATCAAGGTCGTAGAATTATATTCCATTGCCGATGTCCCAGTCGTCGGTCGCTTGCAGTCGGGAAAGTTTAAGTCCAGTCATGGCCGGCCGAGCCTCCATGCCGCCACGTCAAGGCGCGTGTGGCGACTCCAACATGTCAAATGTGTCGAGCCACAGCCCAACGTTGGCATGCACTATTTCGGTGGCATAGTTGGTGGAGCTCCGCAACTGCCCATCGTGGAACCGGTGGAGCTGCGAACGGGGGTGGAAAACGATGGGGCCATGGCCGCAACGGTGGCCGCACGACGCGCGGGGAAAATTCAGGGCGGTTCGGGGTCGCGCATGAGGGGTAGCTCCAGCAACTATGTCGCGGAAGCCGGTGGAGCTGCGAACGGGGTGGAAAATGACGGCGCCATGGCCACAAAGGTGTCACACGACGCGGGAGGAAAATTCGGGGCGGTTCGGTGCCTCGCGTGAGGAGGGGGGGTTGCGGCAGCCCGCGTATGCCGCTTATTTGCAGTGCAACGGAGTTATTTTGGCATGTCCAACTTTTTTTATGCACGGCCATATGTTTGGAGCCAGTTTTTTTTGCCTCTAGTACCCTATTTTTTTTTTTTCTTTGGACACCTCTACCTTTTTTGGCATCTCCTGAAGATGCTCTAAGGTGCCCCCATTGTCATTTGTCTAGCCTGTTAATAGGTCTAAGTAGGTGATTATAGCTGCCTGCAAATAATTATGTCTAGAGTCATAGGTTTGTGCAACAAAAAGTTTGAATGACCGGTTTGTGCAACAATGACCCCAAGAGTTACTTGTTTATGCAATTTTCTCTATTAGAAATGACAAGGATTCCTTCTCGCATGTGTTTTCACGGGCAAGTCGCTGTTTTCGCGAGCAATGTAGGGAAGGTATATAAGAATTCAGATTGTTCAGCTAGAGGGCCTATATCTTAAGTTGTTAACTAACTGGGCTAAACTCTCGTACGACCACGCAACGTATATGACTATAACTTGCTCACTTAAGAAAATACTGCAGCCCAGCTGGCCCATATTAGTAAGACCTAGATGGAAAGATGATATGGTCATATATAGGGAGGGGAGGTGCTGTACTCGTAGCGGCACTTCTGCACGCGCCGCCTGAAACGATGGCTTCGTGGGCCGCTGGAAAAGAGCCCCATTAAAATCTATTTGGTTCGGTTACCGTGCCATGTTTCTTCGCTTGACTACCTTGTTTTGTGCGGTTCTAATACTTTCATTTCGTTATTCTAACCGGTTTTGTCATGTACAAGAAACAAATCAGAGGAAGTGCCTGCCTAATTTAAAAAACCGTGAACATTTTTAAACAGTATAACTATTTTTTGAAAATCATGAACATTTTTTAAAAAATCGTGATAATTTTCTAAAATGTAATTTCTTAAATGTAATGAATAACTTTTTAAAAAAAAATCGAACTTCTTCTAAAATGTGATTTTGTTTTCATGAACCTTTTTAAAAAAAATCATGAACCATTTATAAAAAATCATGAACCAAAATTTAAAATCATGAACACATTTTCAATATCGTGAACAATTTTTAAATTCAAGAACCAATTTTTAGAAATCATGAACAAAAATACAAAATTCCATGAACAAAATTTGAAAATCATTAACCAATTTAAAAAACCATTAACAAATTTTCTTGTCATGAACAATTTTAAAAAAAATCATGAACCAATTTCAAAATCATGAAACAAATTAGAAACCATGAACCAAAAAATGAAAAACGTGAATTTTTCCATAAATAATGAACATATTTAAAAAGAAATAAAAGGAAATTGGAAAAGAAAACTAGAAAAGGAAATAGAAAAATAGAAAATAGAAAAGGATAAGGAAGAAAAAATAGCACCACTCTGGAATTAGGCCGGCCCAACAGTGGTTGTCCCTGTGCGGCACGAGCTGCCCGTGCCACTAATTGGGCGGCATTTAGCATTCTGCTCATATATATACATACTGAACGAGAAGAATGCGGATCCAATTAGCTGAGGGTCCTCCTAAAAGTGTCGACAGGTACTCCTATACAATGTTGTGGCCAGGCCCACTTCACATGCTTGCTTGTTATTTCCTGTCCTCTTTTGTTCGCCCATTTTCTCCTGTTTAGCTCGCTAGGAATTGGTTCACCAGCTAAAAAGTTAATATTTTGTGAAGTTCAATTTTTTAAAAAATTCTAATTTTGAAAATGTTCGCTATTTAAAAAAATGTTCAAATTTAAAAATAAAAAAAATTATTCAAAATTTTAAGAATTGTAAATGTGAAACGATCAAATATTAAAATTATTCATGTTTGAAATTTCATCAGATTATTTAAAAGAAGTATAATAAAAACAAACAGAAAAAATGAACAAAAGGAATAACAAAATAGCAAAAAATAAATGGGAAATAAAAAACAAAAAAGGAACAAGAAAACCAAATCAGACAGTCCTAAAACCATAAAAATCTACCACCAGAGCTATATGTGGGTTGACCCGATTAGAAACTAAAGCTGTCAGGGGGACCACAATGAGGTCCGGAGGTTTACAGTTGGTATCACTGCAGTAATAAGGATGCCTACAACTTGAAAGGACAAAGCTCAATAAGGATAGTAAAAAGTAAAGACTATAAATGCAAGATAGGTAGAAGGAGTGAGATGCTCGCCTGACGGATCAAAGGACGGAGGCGGTACAAACTCGAGAGGGTACTCGTAAGACTGCTCAAGCTCATGCTGGTACTCTTCGAACTCGCCTTAAGAACCAAACTGCCATACATAAAGGAAAATAATGCAATAAACTCATGATCAATGCGATGCAAGCAATAATATAGCATAGAAAGATATGATGTGATATGTTTAGTGAGTCAAGTTTAAGTGGCTGAGGGACAAGATCATAGCAGTAAAAGTAAATCAGACACATGTTACTTAAGGGTTCGAGTGTAAATTAATTAGGGTTTGCTGATGCATGATTAAAAAGAACAATGGATACCACAGTAGGATTCGTGGCATCAAGCTGATCGAATTAAACATATCATTTGCCAAATTTGGATTCATGGATTTAAAGTTATTAAATTTGTAATTTAGAGCCAAAAGGGCAAAATGACAAGGTTGTAATGGTTAGGAAGTTTTCTGCAGAATTGCACTTATGTCATTTTATTCATCTCAGAAAATCATTTTCTTTTCATTTTGAAATTATTTACAAATTAAAAATTATTTTGAAGTTATTTGAATTTGATTGAGATTTGAATTAATTAAACTATAGAAATAGAAAAAGAGAAAAGGAAGCACTGAGCCGCCGGGAAAAAAGGAGCTGGGCCTACCTCTCGGTTACCAGACACACGTGCATGATATGGGTCAGCTGGACCAGGCCAGTAACACGGTGGAGCGAGAGGACAGCGGGGAGATTCGCTGATGTCACCCGCGCCCGGCTGGTCAGTCTACGCGCACCCCAGCTGGATGCATGGGAATCGGCCCATTTACCGCCCGATATGGTTGTGTCGCTCCTTCTGGAGAACTAGATTCACTTGCCGATTTTCAAGTTATCTCAGAAAAACGAAAAACTTAAACACACTTCACGTCAAAACGCCAGTTTAAATAAGTGCACCAAACAGTATATGCGAAATAAAAAAGATGCAGCCCAACTTAACAAATGTTCACAATATGATATTATTCCAAAATTTAAGAGTGTTCTTGGTTTTTTAAAATATATGTGATTTAAAAATATTTACAGATTTTAAAAATATTTTTGAATTTAAAAATGTTCAAAATTAAAAATTGTTTAGGATTTAGAAAATGATTGTGGATATGAAAAATGCCGCTGATTTGGGTATACCCTACAGGTACTCGAGTTTTGTATATACGGTCTAGATACGGTGAAAGCCCACGGCGTTCCCATGGCCCAGTGAAGACTTCGAGTGGCCTACGGAATATCGATAACTTGCCATGGCCTAGTGAAGACTTTGAGACAAGAAGAAGTCTGAAGATAGAAAGTTTGAAGGGCAAACCCTAAACTGTAAACCGACTCGACCTGCTATCTGAGATCCGGCCTATCTATATAAAGGCTAGAAGGGGGCGGCGAGTAGGACACACGCAACCCTAGTTTCCACCACCCTCGCTACATTGCATCTGCGCATCATTATAATTTCGATTCCTTCGTTAATTTCAAAAGCAGACAAGCGGGAGTAGGGTCCTCTACGAGACCTGAACCTGGATAAACCCTTGCGTCCCTGTGTGCTTATTTGCTAGCCGATTGATGCTTCCAGTGCTCCCTCCTTCTATAAACCCAAGTCCATAACAATGGTCATTGATGAGTTAAACCCTCGTCCATTGACGCCTTCTATGGGAACTGGGAGTGCTGATGGTGCGGCTTCTTCAGCCTCATCAACCGTGATCTACAACTCCGTAACAATGGAGATTCGCCAGCTCTTCGGCGCGTTCGACTTCACCGTCCACACGCCGGCTACTCGCCCGGCTTTCGAGTCCTTGAGTGACGGAATCAGCCTGGCGATAGGGAGCTTTCGCTTCCAAGTTGGTCAGATGGGCACGCTTCGCATGCCTGACCAGCCAACGGCATCCACGATTACTCCAGCATCGTGGTTCTCGCCACCAATCGGCACCCTCGGCGAGCTCAACACCTCAGCAACAGTTGAGAGCACGGACAGCGACAACAGTCGCGAATCTGATCTGGGCGGCTTGGCAACGGAAGATGGAGTCTACGGCTCCGGATCCGAGAGTTCCAGGAGCAACAGCTTCCCCAGCCACTTCATGTGCGCCGTCATTAACACTCGCTAATCGCGAAAATGGTGGCAATGGATCTGGCACCGATCCGCCTAATGGTGGCATCCCTAATGGTGGACCTCCCAACGACGGCCCCACCAACGGTGGCAACGGCACGCCCGTCAACAATGGAGGGGCAGTCGAACCTCCAACCATGGTGAATGAACACACTAGCGAATGTGTCGTGATCAGGCTCAACGACCTCGCTGCCGAGAAGCTCTGCAAGGCAATCCTATGCCTCCAGGCACGTCGCAAGGGATGCTAATGGGCTACCATTGGCTACTAAAGGCGGAATACAGACGCCAGCTACAAACGATCGCGCAACTCGAAGCGCATAAAAAGGCGGCAGACGAGTCGAGCCTTCGAAGGGCCGGACTCTCCTCCCACGGAGGATCCTCCTCCAAAGGCAACGAGTACGTGGCCAACAAGAGACGATCTCAAATGGCCCACCTCACCGAACAGGAGTGCATAGAAGCTGCGAAAGTCCTCGACTTTAGCTCTATGACAGTCGACACCCCAGGGCAATGTGGTCCCAAAGACGCCGCAAGCAGCAGTGATAGCGGCCACCATGTACCTACTCAACAACCAGCAGCCGGCTGAAGATCCTCGAGCCACCATGCACCGATCCACAATCGCGGGCTTGGGTTTAATCGAGGCCGCTCTCGACAAAGAACCAACGCCGGAGCCGAAGAAAAGCAAGGCTCTGGCAAAACGCTATTCCTCACCCTCATACAGCAATGACAATCACGATCTGTCTCGATGCCGCCGCTCACGACGACACGACCACGACTACGATGCGCGTGATGACATCACACAACGCAAAATCGACAAGTCAAGGGCATGACGTGCCTGATCGACTGACTCAGAGGATGAAGACGTGGAGCTCTACAGTGCTAGATGCTTCAGCAGAGCCATCAGGCAGAAGCGAATGCCCAAGGGGTTCAAACTCCCATCAGAGAACCCAAAGTTTGACGGCCTACAAGACCCGAAAATCTGGCTAAAATACCACATCTCCTCCATCAGACTCCATGGTGGGAGTCGAAGCATGGCCATGCAAAGCCTACAGCTGCAGCTGCAGGGCGCCGCCCGAGCATGGCTCAATAACCTCCCACGCGGATCCATTCGCAGCTGGGATGAGCTGGTCTACAGCTTTGTGCGCAACTTCAAGGGCACCTACAAAAGGCCCGCATCAATTGACGAACTGAGATGCTGCCAGCAAAGGTCAGGCGAATCACTATGCTCGTACATCCAGAGGTGGTCCATCATCAAGAATTCCGTAGAAAACATCTCGGAGGACTGGGCAATCAACGCAATTCAATAGCGGCGTGCGCCGCATAGAGCTCAGGGAGGAGCTGGGCCACTCGAAGCCCAAAAACATTGACCACCTGATGGAAATCACGAATCGGTGGGCAGATGGAGAGATTCGGTGAAAACCACGTTCACTCTGACGATGAAGCAGAGCTCGAGCGCAGAAGCGATCGCCGAAGCAAACGTCGAATGCGCATCTACGATGACCGCGACGACGTCAACATGGTCACAGCCGGCTACGCCGACAACCACAACAGCGGCTATCGCAGCAGTGGACACCGCGACTCTAGGAAAAGCACGCAAGTATGGCAACACCGCACTCACGAAGAGGCACCCGCGACAACAATCGAGGACAAACTGTCCGGGTCGTGCAATGTGCACTTCTACATCGACAAGCACGACGGAAAGAAGAAATCCAGCCACCTCCTCAAGGACTACCGCGAGTTCCTCAAGCTCCACGAGGGCCTAGCGTGGATGAATCGCGATGCTGTCAACAGAGGCTATGGAGTCGCCCCAGGCGCTGTAGCACATGCAGCTCCTCCTCCACCACCTGGAGGGCCACTATCCGCGGCCGCACCAATCCACAATCAAGGCGACGAGTCATACCCACGGGTTGTGGGCAACATGATGATCCAAAAGGGACGCCCCTCGAATCGGGTGCAGAAGGCCATCACTCGCCAAGTAAATTTGGCGACAAACTCATCGCCATCCACCACTGAGTACCTTAGTGGAAGTGACTCCTGCATCACCTTTGACAAGCGCGACCACCCACGCCAAGTACCCCACCCAGGCCATTGTCCCCTCGTACTCGAGGCACAGATTGGAGGCTTCGACATGAGTTGCGTTTTCATGGATGGTGGAAGCGGCATTAACCTTATGTTCGCAAGTACCTTGCGAGCAATGAGGATCCCTCTGACCTGTCTAGAGGTCTCGGACATGACATTCCATGGCATTGTCCCAGGCAAGGGCATATATCCCCTGGGCAAAGTCAACCTCGACGTCATTTTTGGCACGCCGAAAAACTTTCGACGTGAATGCATCGACTTCGAAGTCGTCGACTGGCCCTCACAGTACCACTGCATCCTTAGACTCGTCGCGTTCGCCAGGTTCATGGCAGTACCACACTACGCATACCTACAGATGAAATGCTAGGTCCCAACGACGTCATCACAATCAACGGGAGCTTCGAGAGGTCCGATAGTTGTGACAGGGAATTCAACAGAATCTCCCAGTCCTTCGGCATGCAGGAAGAACTCACAAGATTGAAGGAGTCGACAGACAACAGTCTGCTTCCCCTGAGCCAGCCAAATTCACCCGACCTGTCCTTTGACTTGTCGGTGCACACGAAGAAAGTCCAGGTCCTTCCATCGGACCCGGCCAAGACGGCCCTCATCACCAACAACTTGAGTCCTGCATAGGAACTCGCTCGTCGAATCCCTCCGTGAGCACTGGGAAATCTTCGCTTGGTGTCCAACAGACATGCAAGGAGTTCCCAGGGAATTCGCCGAGCACGCACTCAATGTTAATCCAGACGCAAAGCCAGTCAAGCAAACATTGGCAACTGTCTGAACCAAGGGCAAAGACGGTCGGAATGAAGATCAACAGACTCCTCGACGCCAAATTCATACGCGAGATCAAGGAAAGCACCTGGCTTGCCAACATGGTGCTAGTACCAAAAAAGGACACGGATATATCCTATGGATGTGCGTGGATTTTACCTCTCTGAATAAGCACTGCCCAAGGATCACTTCCCACTGCCGCGAATCGACCAGATCATCGACTCCACCGCAGGATGTGAGCGCATCTACTTCCTCGACGCCTACTCAGGCTACAATCAGATTCGAATGAAGGAGGAAGATCAAGAGAAAAACAGCGTTTACAACGCCTTTTGGTGTGTTCTGCTACAACACAATGCCCTTCGGGCTAAAAAAATGCAGGAGAAACCTATCAGCGATCCATGCAGGCTTCCCTCAAGAACCAACTTGGTCGCAACATCCAAGTCTATGTTGACGACATCATAATCAAGACCAAAGAGGAAGCCTCGCTAATCGACGATTTATGCGAAAGCTTCACCAACCTCGACCGCTACCGGATCAAGCTCAATCCGGACAAATGCGCCTTCGGCGTACCATCTGGACAACTACTCGGGTATCTCATCTTTGTGAGGGGGATCGAGGCGAACCCGAAGAAAATAAAATCAATACTGGCCATGGAGAAGCCAAGAATGTAAGAGGTGTCTAGCAGCTAGCTGGGCGAATTGCGGCGCTCAGTCGATTCATCAGTCGAATGGGCAAAAGGCACTGCCCTTCTACCAACTTCTCCGCAAAGCTGACAAGTTCGAGTGGACCAATGAGGCACATGAAGAATTCTAAGACCTCAAGCATCTACTGTCCACCTCACCAGTTGATGGGGATATGCCAAGGGGGTATGCCCAGCATGACGTTCCGATTGGGCTGGAAGGCCTGCGAGTGCGTCTGAAAGACATCGACTGGACTATGAAGAAAGGAAAGGCCCATCGACTGGCGACTAGAAGCCCAGAAGCGTAGCAGAAGCCTAGTCGGACTAGGTCAAAGTCTCCGGATCCTTATCTTGTTCGGGGGCGGCTTGTAAAACCCTAGCGAGGTGCTTCATATATAAACCTCCCTAGGGTATCCTGGAACCTTACGTTCCATCATACACCCCCTCAAGCGACTCGCTGCCTAGCCGCCGAGCTCGCCACCCTTGTAACTCGCTCTCTCATAATCTAATCTAGCAGGAGTAGGTCTTTACCCTCCGGGGGGCCGAACCTGGGTAAACCCATGTGCATCTGCCCTCATCTCGCACCGCAGATGGCCGCCAACTCTTCCTCACGAAACACTCAATCGCCGCCAGTGGTAGCGACTGCTGTGGCCATTTCCACGACAGCGGCGCCCACCGTGGGGCATAGCGGGACTGGCCTGAGTTCTACGGCGAGACCCTACTCGCCGATCGATCGGCCTTTCACCACCGGTCGCATGATCGCCATTGGCGGGATCTTATAGATCCTGCCCAGTAGTTACATCCCGACGTCACGTCCGGTCACCCACGCCGCGGTGATGCGGTCGACTCCATCAACCTCTTCGTCGGCTTCACCGGCGCGATCGACCTAGCCGCGGCGGTGATCGTCGGCAGATCGCCGCCACAAACCGCGATCTGCTTTCGGAGGAGCAGGTCCACTCCATCAGGAGCCTCGTCACCGAGTACGACTCGGCCGCCAACGACACGGTCGAGACTAACGCCGCCACCAACGACGACGCCCTAAACGACAACACCGACTCTGCGACCCCTGCATCGGGTCGGCGGATCCATCACAGCCGCGTCACGGGAAGACTCCATCACGCGAGTCTCCAACCCTGAGGACTTCGAGGACCCCTCCATCCTGGGGATCTTCGACTCTGATTCCCGGCTCGGAATCCCCCGAGGATTTTCGCGCCAGATCCAATCGCTTCAATGCGATCTACATGGCGGGTATCACGCACGGCCGCCCGCTAGATCCGTTCTCCATGCCGATCCCGCCGGACCGTGACGGCCACGGAGGTGGAGCAAGTCCGCCTGCGGCTCGCAGAGGCGCAAACGTAACAAACTCGTCGAGCGCGAGAAAGAAGTCCGCCTCGAGCGAGAGACGGCGCGGGAGCTGGTCACTCTATCACCAGGCGCCGCATCAGGACCCGCCTGAACCCCAACGTTCAGGGCCGCGTCCTGAATTTCAACGACGAGGGCGACCCCACACGTGCCGCCGAGCTGCGAATACTGCGAGAAACGCGCCGCCAGGCGGGAGCAAACCCCACAAGACCACCACCTGGAGCACCGACGACTAGGGCCCGTCCACCACCCATGGGCCGCGCGCCCCCACCAGACCAACCGCGGATCATCATCTCACCTCAAGCAACGTGACACCGACGGGCTACCACTATACTCCACCCCGATGGACAATGTCGTCATGGCCGATGCCAGCGATCGCCAACCTCGACGTCCAAGGCGACGGCGTGCTATAGATCCAGTACGCCAAGGCCCTACTCGTCAGGGCCATCGACCAACAAGCCGCGGGAGTCGACCCGCGGGGGCGGATGTACTCCCGCTCTTCAGCAAGCAGGGCGCATCAAGCGGCCATGTAGCATCCCAATTGTCTAACAAATTGTAATGCTACTTGGTCTAGTAAGATAATGGCTACTTCCTATATATAATTGTTGCATCATAATTATATCATGCTCATGTCATCATGCCACCTTGCATTTGAGCATCATATAAAAACCCTTTTCTTTTGGTTCTTCTCTCATATGCATTATTAATTGTATTTGCCTCTTGATATTGTATTTGGCTATTGATATATTGTTTAATGCCCAAGTTGAGTTGGGGGCATATCTTTTATTCACCTTCATCACCTTTCTTTTCACCACCTCATAATTCCACCATCCTATTACCCATGAGCTTGTTTTTCTTTTCTTTTGATAATTATTCTAGCTCATGTGGGTTGGGTTGGATCTAATTCTATTAATTCTTTTGATGGCCTTATTCCACTTCTTGGAAATGCATAAGTATAATGCCATATTATTATTGTTTTCACAAAAATCAATAATGTCATTTATTATTTTTGCATGGGCCATGCAACCATCATCACCACCTTTGTCCCATTGGTTTTCCTTTGTTTTAGTGGTTTTTCTTTGTGGATCATCTCCATCTCTCTCCACCACTCCCTTATTCCCATCAACAACCTTTTCTTTTATTTTTCTCCATGCATGAGTTAAATGAGGGCTCTTCCATACATCTTTTTCTTTCTCTTTTCCTTGGATATTCCTCCACCTCATCTCTTGATAATTCAAAGGCCTCACTATATTCCACTTGGGTTGATCTTATGCACAAGTTTTAAAACCTAAACAACCTAAACTAAACCCTAACCCTAGCTTCCTCTCTTTTCTTTCTAACCCCCCATTCTACACTAAAACCTAACCCTACCACACCTCTCTCACCTCACCCTCTCCTCTCACCAAGCCGAGGTGCCCCCCTCTCCCTGCCAGCAAGCCCCACCTAGCTACCCATCTAGCCCACCCCTCTAGCTCTCTCTCTCTCCTCCTTGCCGAGCCTAACCCTAGCTCACCCGAGCTACCCCCTCCCCTCTCTCTTCTCTCTACCGCCGTGCCAGCCCCACCCAGCTACTCCACGCCGTCCCTACCTGCAGCCCCTCTCCCTGCCCTGGCTACCCAGGTCGAGCCCCAGCTCGACCACGTGATCGAGGAGAAAGGAAAAAGGGCCGAAGCCACTTTTCCCTACCACCCGTGCCCACCGGCCTCTCCTCTCTCTCCCTCACTTTTTCCTCCTCCCACACGTCTCCTGGCTCGCCCAGATCCGCCCCGCGTCTGCCCTCTCCTTCCCCTTCTTCACCGTCGCCAGCATCTGCCGCCGGTCGCCGCCAGCACCGCGTCTTCCCCTCGTTCCAGCCGGCCAGCACGACGTGGAGGTGGACCGGAAGAACGAGGAGGCTCCCCTACTTCGCCTCGTACGCGCCGACGAGGACAAGAAGCCCCAGGACCGCCGGAACCAGCGCCGCTCGACGCAAACCCTAACCGCCAGGACGCAGGCAACCCCGGCGATCCGTTGCGCCTTCGGCCGTGCCACCACCACCGACCCACCCCGCGGTGAGTCCCTCTCCCTCCCTGACATACTCCGCCTCACCGGGCAGCCCTAGCCGCGTCAGTCATTTCGACGAGCGCCCTCAGTGCGCCGTCGACCGCTGTGTCTGCACGTGCCCACGCCGCCTAGAGCCTCACTTAGCCGCGCAGCTGCTCCCAGACAACAACCCCCTCCCTAGCCCAGCGGTAGCCGCCCCGCGCGCGCACGCCCAGGTCCCTAGTTCGATTCCCCGTCTCGGCCGCGCCGCGCGCCGCACGCGTCAGACAGTTTCGTCAGAGACGAGAGGAGAAGATCCACAGTGCCCTTTTTCGTTTTGCAAAAAGCCCCCTCTGTAACTCTCGCCTCAACCGCGGTACATCAAGCCCCATCTGTCAGCCACTCTGGCAAACTTGCAGTTAAGCCCCCCAGCTCTTAGCCCCTCAACCCGCACTCCAGCTCACGCCCCCACCTGTCAGCCTCTGGGGGTTACCCCACTGGCACATGGGCCCTAGCTCGCTGGCCCCGCCTGTCACCCGCAGCAGCTAGCTAAGCCCACGGTAGCAAAAGTTTCCCCGCGCGCGTGTGCCCCGCCAGCGGCTGGCCCACCCGTCAGTGACTTTGGCTAAGTCGAGCTGGGTGACAAAAGTTGCCCTGTTGTCTGTTTAATTTAAACCTTTTCAAAATTGATTTAAATTCAAATTCAAGTCAGATTTAAATAAATTTGAAATACAAATCCAAATAATGCAAATGATATATGTTTTGGAATCAGAAAATGTGAGGAATTCAAATATGCCATTCAAAATAATGTTTTGAACACTTTAAAATTTCGAGATGATTAAATAACCATAAAATACCCTTTTCCTTAATTAATTAATAATTTAATTCTACAACTCCAAATTTGACAAATAATATGTCTAAATCGATCAGCGCGACGAGCCTGTTCTATCTATGCAGTCCTTGTTCTGAATTGAAGCATGCATCATGTCATTATGAAAAACCTGAACTGTTTATGACAATAAAATTGGACCAAATAAATAATAAATGCTTTATTTCTTGTATCCACACCTCACCTTTGCCATGCTACTTTAAATGGCATGTAAATTGTGCATCATTCATCATGGCATGCTTGTTTGCTTGTCGCACTTTTAATTCATATGCTTGTGCACTTTATTTATATTGGCCCTTGTTTGTTTGGTTCTTCTTCGAATAGACGCCCAGTAGGAGAATTACCAGGAATCACAGGAGTACTACCCAGATCCATCTCTCCTTCAACTGAGCTGCCAGGCAAGCACTACCACATGCTCGCATACATACAGTACCTATTGCCTCTATCTTATTCTTGCATCATTGAGTCGCGATTGCATTAAATTGAATCCCAAGTACTGCATAGCCTTACTTTTAAACCCCACCGAAGCTTGTTCCTCCACCCATGAGCCATTACTACAGGAGTGTTTGAGCCATGCGAGTCGTAGAAAAGCATGAGTAGGGTAATGTGAGTGTCTGATGAATAACGAGGTACCTAAACAACTTCACCTGAGTAGTAATGGGATAACTAATGAAAGAGGCACCGGTAGCAATATCTGCTATTTGGTTTTCATGCTCACTTGTGTCCCGTAGGACCCCGAGTACTTGATTCCTATTCCTTGTTTATTCGTACTATCCACATCCGGGAGGCCTTATGGACCCCCCTGAGCCAGAGCTTGATTCATACTTATTTCTTGGGGCCACAAAGTAGTTTGGGGCTTTATTACTATCCTGTACTTATGCCATGCTACTGCTTTAATAAGATTGTGCGTGGAGCACCTGTACTATTTTGGATCGTGGAATATTTTCGCGGTATCGACAAGCCCAGTCACATTTTCGGGTTCCCAGTCGTTTACAACCATTGACACAACCTTGGGTCCGTCTCGGAGCCGGCCAACTTCGTTGCGGGTAGCTTAATGGGGTGGCCCCCTAAAATATTTCTGAATCCTTGATCGCATTGTCGTGAATGCCTCGTTGGGTTTTGAGTTGGTTTTTCCGAGGTGATCGAGTGTGTGTTGCTATTCGTGCACCCCTGCAGGGTAAATCTTTCTGAAAGCCGTGTTCGCCGGTTATGGACGACTTGGAGCACAGTTTCTCGATCATAGACAAGTATAACTAAAGTGCCTCTTCTAATTTGACTAAGTACTTGACTAGTAAATAGTGTAACACTCATGGAATGGTTAATAAAACTGCCAACGGATGATGGGGTTGTTCGTCCGCTTCCTCGTTGGTAAGCGAGGAGGAGGATGGATCTGTTAATTATACTGTTATAACTGTTGTTCTTAATTACGGACATCCGTCTATCATTGGTTAGGCGGATGGTTAGCGAGTATCTGTAGAATTGTTAGGTATTGTCTTTTGCTGCAATTGCGTCACCCCAGGTTGTGTCCCCTTTAGCGGCATAAAGACTTGCTGAGTACCCCTAGGGTCTCACACGATAAATTGTTTGATTCAGATGAACATGTGTACCCGCAAGATGGATAGTGGGTGGAAGAGACAGATGATGTTGGCAACGATCATTCGGTGTAAGAGATTCCGGGAACGGGGATCCGTGAGATCTGTGGGCGGGATGTGTTTATTTATGGGGCATCTTATGCCCGATTTGCTTCTTATCCGTACTCGGATCTTGTTTCCGCTTCCGCCTGATACTCTGATGTTTGTTGTATGAGGAGCTATCCTAAATTATTATCTCTATATAGGATATTTGAATCTTGCCGTATGGCGTTGCAATATTTCTATTTCTTTAGATGGAATGGCTCTAAGGACTATGTATGTGGCTTGCATACATACTCATTTGTGTATGTAGTTGATCCCTTCGCCTGCCGATTACGCCGCTCGTTCTTGTCCCAATGTCTGAAAGTGGTTAGGACGGCCGAAAGGTCTACCGTGAGTGGCCCTGGGCCCCACCGTACTATTTTAACCACTTTCGTTTATCCAGGCATGTAACTAAGAGCGTAATTCACCGAGGTAGTTACAATTGTATCAGAGCCATCCCGCCCTTCTGGGTCTCAGCCAAAATGGTCGTTGTCAGTCTAGCAAATATTTTGGTAGTTATGTATACTAGGGAAAAACAAAACGTGAGAGTAGGACTGCTTTCCATTTTTCTTCTTACCCACCCACCCACCCTTTTCTGGTAAGGAAGTGTAACGTTTTCATTCCTCTTCTAAAATTCAAACTAGGATTCACGTGTTCTGGGTTCCGTAGTACCATAGGTTGTGTGTGTGTGTGTGTGAATTCTTTGTCTATCTGTTGCATCCAAATGTTATCACTATCTGCCTTTTGGTTATCAACTATTGGTACATTCCATACCAACAGGCCCTTTGTAAACCGACGCGATCTATTCTGATTCGTTGTATACCGATGCGATCTGTCTTACTCTTTGTTATCCGACGTTATCTTGTTGGGGTGTTCTTTCGTAGTTACAAATCTTTAGGTTCATCTTTAGAAGAAGGTATTAGGATATGTGTTTTACTGATTCATGTGCGGAGTAATGATTTGAGTGCGGGATGGAGTCGTGACCATACCACTACTGTTATCATTTGCTCTTGTATGTTGAACTAGTAGAGTTACTAATCTTGATTCGTGAAGTGGTTTGTGCATATAGTGGTATTTTAATGCCAAAATTTGCGGAATTTTTTTTCTTTGTTAGTTGTGTACCACACTCCTTGTTCAGTCGTGTGCGTTATGCTTAATATCTTCTAGTGCCTTGAAATTTTGTTGATATTTTAATATCATCTTAGTGAATTGCATCCTTTAATCTTGGTTAATTCCATTTTGGTACTATTTTGGATTATTATCATTCTCGATTATAGTACTGACTTGTGTTTTATATCAATCACAGGATGGCACCACCACGCCGTTTTGAGGAGGACATACCACCTGAACTTGGGGCTGCTTTGGCAAGTATTGCAAATGCTTTGGGCACTATGCAGCAGAACCAGCAACGCTTCGAGGAAAGCGTGAGAAGGAATGAGTTTGTTCCGCTAACCTCCACCTCCCAAGCGAGGAGACATCAAGTAGTTTTCTCAAGTTCAACCCACGTCAATTTGAGGTGTCTGATCAGCCACTTGATGCGGATGATTGGCTGCGTGAAGTGTCAAGGTTGCTGATGACTGCGGATGTTCCCGAGCAAGAATGGGTCAAATGTGCCACTCACCTTCTAAAGGGAGTTGCAGCTCTCTGGTGGGAAAATTACCTCAAGGCAGATCTTTCTGGTTTTCAGCCTACTTGGGAGCGGTTCACTGCTGCTTTCAAAGAGAAATATCTGTCAGAAATTGTCATGGAAAGGATGAAGGAAGTGTTTCTCAACCTCAAGCAGGGCACTGACAATGTCAACACCTACATCAGAAACTTCATGAACCTTTCTCGTTATGGTGGCGATGAGATCTCTGATGACAAGAAGAAGCAAAAGAGGTTCCGGCAAGGCCTCAATGCTTCCATCAAATATGCAATCACTCATGCAAGGCCGGCGTCTTTCCTGGAACTCCAACACACAACTCTGCAGGAAGAAGCAAGTAGGCAAGTGTTTGAGGAGTCAAAGAAACACAGCCGTGATACAGCAAGCTCTTCTGCTATGACAGCTCCTTCTAAGCGTCGTGTCTGGATTCCTAACACCCCACCGTCGCTCCCTGCTCCACCAAGACCTTCAAGCTACGCACCAAGGCCACCAAACTCCTTCACTGCGGCTCCCAGGGGCTACAACCACAACTACCCTGGAGCGCCTGGCGGAGTCCCTGGCTACGTTGCTCCACGTCCACCTGGTGCTTGCTATACTTGTGGAAACACTGGGCATCAGCACTGGAATTGTCCTATGAACAACAAAGCTCTTCCACCACCACCTCCAAGACCTGCGGCAAGTGCTCCTATGATTCGTGCACCTCCACCTCGGGCTCTCAACATCAACACTAAGCCTGGGTCTACGGTTGCTCGTGCCAACTGTGTCAATGTCGCTCAAGCTGAGCATGCACCTGGAGTTGTCATGGGTATGCTTCCTGTTAACTCAGTTCCTGCACGAGTTTTGTTTGATTCTGGTGCTTCACATTCTTTTTTCTCACAAATTTGCAAATGAGCATGAGCTTGTTATAGACCAGCTGGATAAAAAGTTAATGGTTCTTTCTCCCGGGCAAGATTGTTATCTACCAAGATCAGCCATGGCAATCAAATTGAGATTGGTGGCTCTTCATTTCCGGCTTCCTTAATTGTTCTGGGCAATTCTGATATTGATGTTATCTTGGGCATGGATTGGTTAACAGCAAATGCAGCTGTGATTGATTGTGCTGAACGTTCGGTTTCTCTGAAAATTCCTGAAGGCCATATAGTCTATTCTCCAAGTCTGACTCCTGCAATTCAGCTTTATTCTTTGGCGGCTCTGAATGATGATGCTATGGAAGGTATTCAGAGTGTTCCTGTAGTCTGTGAGTTTCCAGATGTCTTTCCTGAAGAGTTGCCAGGTATGCCTCCGGATCGTGAGGTTGAGTTTGTCATTGAACTTGAACCTGGTACCGCTCCTATCTCCAAGCGGCCTTATAAAATGGGTCCTGCTGAGTTGGCTGAACTCAAACGTCAGTTGGATGAACAAGAGAAGTTGGGTTTCATTCAGCACAGTACTTCTTCTTGGGGTAGTCCAACCATCTTTGTGAAGAAGCGAGACAAGACTGATAGACTTTGTGTTGACTATCGGGCACTCAATGCTAAAACAATCAAGAATAAATATCCCCTTCCGCGGATTAATGATCTCTTCGATCAGCTAGCTGGAGCTGTGGTATTCTCTAAGCTTGATTTGAGAAGTGGTTATCATCAAATCAAGATTCGCAAGGAAGATGTTCCCAAAACAGCTTTCACCACCCGCTATGGCCTGTATGAGTACACGGTCATGTCTTTCGGTCTCACCAATGCACCTGCCACCTTCTCGAGGCTTATGAACTCGGTTTTCATGGAGTATCTTGATAAGTTCGTTGTGGTCTATCTGGATGACATTCTAGTCTATTCTAAGTCAAAGGAAGAACATGAAGAACACCTTCGGTGTGTCCTAAACAAGCTTCGTGAGAACCGCCTGTATGCAAAGTTCTCCAAGTGTGAATTCTGGCTGCCTCAAGTCACCTACCTTGGTCACGTCATCTCTGCCAAGGGCATTGCCGTCAACCCAGAAACTATTAAGACAATTATGGACTGGCTTCCACCCATAAATGTCAAAGAAGTCCGGAGTTTCCTTGGTTTGGCCAGTTACTGCCGTCGCTTCGTTCAAAACTTCTCAAAGATTGCGAAGCCTCTTACCGATCTCCTCAAGAAAGGCAAGAAATACCTTTGGACTCCTGCATGTCAAGCAAGCTTTGAAACACTCAAAGAGAAGCTCACTTCCACACCAGTCTTGGTTCCTCCAGATACATCAAAGCCTTTCCAGATATTCTGTGATGCTTCATTGCAAGGATTGGGTGCGGTCCTTATGCAAGAAAAGCAAGTTGTTGCTTATGCCTCTCGACAGTTGAAGACGCATGAGATCAACTATCCTACACATGACCTCGAACTCGCAGCAGTTGTCTTTGCTTTGAAAGTATGGAGGCATTACTTGCTTGGCAACCGTTGTGAGATCTTTTCTGATCACAAGAGTCTGAAGTATATCTTCACACAGCCTGATCTCAACCTTCGTCAGAGGAGGTGGATTGAAACAATCAATGATTTCGATTTGACCATCAACTACACTCCGGGCAAAGCCAATGTCATGGCCGATGCTCTCAGCCGAAAAGCTTATGTCAACAACCTCATGGTGGAAGAACAACAGCCTCTCTTGTGCGAGGAATTCCGCAAGCTCAACCTTGAAATTGTGGATCAAGGGTATCTTCTGAACCTTCTAGCAACACCTCTCTTGGAAGAAAAGGTCCGTTCCATTCAGCTTGGTGATCCTTACACTAAAAAGATCATCTCCAACATTCAGCTTCCGAAGTATGAGTCTTTCCACGTAGACGACCAAGGCACTCTTTTCTTTGAACACCGGATGTTTGTTCCGAACTACCCGGGTTTAAGAGAGCAAGTTCTCAAGGAGGCGCATGATTCTGTTCTTTCTATCCACCCTGGCAGCACTAAGATGTACATGGACTTGAAAACACAATATTGGTGGCCTGGTTTGAAACGATATTGTGCCAAGTATGTCTCGGAGTGTGATGTTTGTCGCAGAGTTAAAGCTGTCCATCAGAAACCTTCCGGTCTTCTACAGCCATTGAAGCCTCCGGAATGGAAATGGGAGAAAGTAGAGATGGACTTCATCACTGGTTTTCCAAGGTCGCAGAAGGGCAACAATGCAATCTTTGTTGTCATTGACAGGCTTTCCAAAGTAGCTCACTTCTTTCCAGTCAAGGAAACAATTTCTGCAATTCAGTTGGCTGAGCTCTATATCAACAGAATTGTCTCTCTGTATGGAGTTCCTCTTGAGATCAGTTCAGACCGTGGAAGCATCTTCACTTCCAAGTTCTGGG
The DNA here is from genome assembly GCA_910589775.1 of Avena eriantha. Classification (NCBI taxonomy): domain Eukaryota; kingdom Viridiplantae; phylum Streptophyta; class Magnoliopsida; order Poales; family Poaceae; genus Avena; species Avena eriantha. The sequence goes on from CAJUXJ010001713.1 coordinate 21,821, forward strand.
GAAGTTTCCAAAATGCTTTGGGAACAAAATTAAACTTCAGCACAGCTTACCACCCTCAGTCGCAAGGACAAGTTGAAAGGATCAATCAGATTCTGGAAGATATGCTCCGTGCTTGCGTTATCTCTTTCGGCATGAAGTGGGAAGAATGTCTTCCTTATGCTGAATTCTCTTACAACAACAGCTTCCAGAAAAGTCTAAAGATGGCACCATTTGAGGCTCTCTATGGTCGCAAATGCAGAACTCCGATTGGTTGGTCGGGCGCAGGTGAAAGAATATTGTTTGGCCCCGACATTGTAACTCAAGCGGAGGAGAAAGTTCACATCATTCTTGAAAATCTGAAGATTGCTCAAAGTCGCCAGAAGAGCAATTATGACAGAAAGCACACGGACATGGAGTATGTCCCTGGTGATCTCGTTTACCTTCGTGTCACTCCCATGAGAGGCACGCACCGCTTTGGTATCAAAGGAAAGCTGGCTCCTAGATACATCGGTCCTTTCAAAATTCGTGGAAGAAGAGGAGAAGTTGCTTATGCTCTTGAGCTCCCTGAACAACTCAAAGTCCATGATGTTTTCCACATCTCTCAACTCAAGAAGTGCTTCAAGGATCCCGGCAGGACCGTGGACCATGAACTCATCAATCTCCAAGAAGATCTGTCTTATCAAGAACACCCCACAAAAATTCTTGAAGTCGCAGAAAGAAGGACTCGCAACAAGTCCATCAAGTTCTGCAAGGTGCAGTGGTCGCACCATTCCGTTGATGAAGCCACTTGGGAACGTGAAGATGAGCTCCGTGCCAAGTATCCTACCCTCTTTGAGTCTTCTTCTTCCTAGAATCTCGGGGCGAGATTCCTGTTTAGTGGGGGAGAGTTGTAGCATCCCAATTGTCTAACAATTGTAATGCTACTTGGTCTAGTAAGATATGGCTACTTCCTATATATAATTGTTGCATCATAATTATATCATGCTCATGTCATCATGCCACCTTGCATTTGAGCATCATATAAAACCCTTTTCTTTTGGTTCTTCTCTCATATGCATTATTAATTGTATTTGCCTCTTGATATTGTATTTGGTTATTGATATATTGTTTAATGCCCAAGTTGAGTTGGGGGCATATCTTTTATTCAACTCCATCACCTTTCTTTTCACCACCTTATAATTCCACCATCCTATTACCATGAGCTTGTTTTCTTTTCTTTTGTAATTATTCTAGCTCATGTGGGTTGGGTGGATCTAATTCTATTAATTCTTTTGCTTGGCCTTATTCCACTTCTTGGAAATGCATGAAGATAATGCCATATTATTATTATTGTTTTCACAAAATAACA
>CAJUXJ010001715.1:0-56350 GCA_910589775.1 Avena eriantha
AGATCCACTAGAGTTCATTGCATATCTATTCTTTTCACAGACCACCTATGGATCCACCAGAGTTCATTGCATGTATGTTCTTTTCATAGACCACATATGGATCCACTAGAGGTCATTGCATGTCTGTTCTTTTCATTAACCACATCTAGAGTCATTGCATGTATGTTCTTTTCACAAACCACATATGGATCCACCAATGTCTTTGCATGTGTGTTCTTCTCACAAACCACCTATGGATCCACAAGAGTTCATTACATGTGTGTTCTTTGCATAAACCACATATGGATCCACAAGAGTTCATTGCATGTTTGTTGTTTTCACAAACCACCGATGGATCCCCTAGTGTCATCGGTGTGGGTTCTTTTCACAAACCACAGCAAGAGTCATTGCATGTGTGTTCTTTTCACAAACCACATATGGATCCAATAGAGTTCATTGCATGTCTGTTCTTTTCATAGACCACATATGGATAACCAGAGTTCATTGCTGTCTGTTCTTTAAACAAACCACCTATGGATCCCTAGAGTCATTGCATGTTTGTTCTTTTCACAAACCACAACTAGAGTCATTGCATGTCTGTTTTTTTCATAGACCACATATGGATCCACCAGAGTTCTTTGCATGTGTGTTCTTTTCACTAAACACCCATGGAACAACTATTGTCATTGCATGTCTGTTCTTTTCATTGACCACATATGGATCCACCAGAGTTCATTGCTTGTGTGTTCTTTTCATAGACCACATATGGATACACCAGTGTTATTGCATGTGTGTTCTTTTCATTAACCACAGCTAGAGTCGTTGCATGTCCGTTCTATTTACAAACCACATATGGATCCACAAGAGTTCATTCAATGTCTGTTCTTTTCACAAACCACACATGGATCCACCAGTGTCATTGCATGTGTGTTCTTTTCATAGACCACATATGCATCCACTAGAGTTTATTGCATTCGTGTTCTTCTCACAAACCACATATGGATCCAACAGAGTTCATTGCATGTCTGTTCTTTTCATTCACCATAGCTAGAGTCATTGCATGTGTGTTATTTTCACAACCACAGCTAGAGTCATTGCATGTGCGTTCTTCTCACAAACCACACATGGATCCACCAGAGTCATTGCATGTGTGTTCTTTTCATTAACCACATCTAGAGTCATTGCATGTGTGTTCTTTTCACAAACCACATATGGATCCACCAGAGTTCATTGCATGTGTGTTCTTTTCAGAAAACACAACTAGAGTCATTCGATGTATGTTCTTTTGACAAACCACACATGGATCCACCAGAGTTCATTGCATGTCTGTTCTTCTCACAAACCACATATGGATCCACCAGAGTTCATTGCATGTGTGTTCTTGTCATTAACCACAGCTAGAGTCATTGCATGTGTGTTCTTTCCACAGACCACTTATGGATCCAACAGAGTTCACTGCCTGTGTATTCATTTCACAAACCACCTATGGATCCCTAGTGTCATTGCATGTCTATTCTTTTCATAGACCACATATGGATCCACCAGAGTTCATTGCATGTGTGTTCTTTTCACAAACCACCTATGGATCCCCTAGTTTCATTGCATGTGTGTTCTTTTCACAAACCACAACTAGAGTCATTGCATGTCTGTTCTTTTAACAGACCACATATGGATCCACCAGAGTTCATTGCATGTCTGTTCTTTTCACATACCATCTATGCATCAACCAGAGTTCAGTACATGTGTGTTCTTTCAATAGACCAGATATGGATCCACCAGAGTTCATTGCATGTATGTTCTTTTCACAAACCACAAATGGATCCACTAGAGTTCATTGCATGTGTGTTCTTTTCATTAACCACAGCTAGAGTCATTGAATGTATGTGCTTTTCACAAACCACATATGGATCCACCAGTGGCATTGCATGTGTGTTCTTCTCACAAACCACCTATGGATCCATGAGAGTTCATTGCATGTGTGTTCTTTTCGCATACCACATATGGATCCACCAGAGTTCATTCCGTGTGTGTTCTTTTCACAAACCACCTATGGATCCCCTAGTGTGATTGCATGTGTCTTATTTTCGCAAACCACAACTAGAGTCATTGCATGTGTGTTCTTTTCACAAACCACAGCTAGACTCATTGCATGTGTGTTCTTCTCACAAACCACCTATGGATCCCCTACTGTCATTGAATGTGTGTTCTTTTCACAAACCACAACTAGAGTCATTGCATGTCTCTTCTTTTAACATACCACATATGGATCCACCAAAGTTCATTGCATGTCTGTTTGTTTCACAAACCAACTATGGATCCACCAGAGTTAATTGCATTTGTGTTCTTTCCATAGACAACATATGGATCCACCAAATTTCGTTGCATGTCTGTTCTTTTAACATACCACATATGGATCCACCAGAGTTCAATGCATGTGTGTTCTTTTCATTAACCACATCTAGAGTCATTGAATGTATGTTCTTTCCACAAACGACATATGGATCCACGAGAGTTCATTGCATGTGTGTTCTTTTCATAGCCCACATATGGATCCACCAGAGTTTATTGCATGTGTGTTCTTTTCACAAACCACCTATGGATCCCCTAGTGTCATTGCATGTGTCTTATTTTCACAAACCACCACTAGTGTCATTTCATGTGTGTTCTTCTCACAAACCACATATGTATCCAATAGAGTTCATTGCATGTCTGTTATTTTCATAGACACATATGGATCCACCAGAGTTCATTGCATGTTTGTTCTTTTCACAGACCACCTATGGATCCCCTAGTGTCATTGCATGTTTGTTCTTTTCACAAACCACAACTTGAGTCATTGCATGTCTATTCTTTTCATTGACCACATATGGATCCACGAGAGTTCATTGCAGGTGTGTTGTTTTCACAAAACACCTATGGAACAACTATTGTCATGGCATGTCTGTTCTTTTCATAGACGACATATGGATCCACCAGAGTTCATTGCATGTGTGTTCTTTTCATAGACCACATGTGGATACACCAGTGTTATTGCATGTGTGTTCTTGTCATTAACCACAGCTAGAGTCATTGCATGTGTGTTCTTTCCACAGACCACTTATGGATGCAACAGAGTTCACTGCCTGTGTATTCTTTTCACAAACCGCCTATGGATCCCTAGTGTCATTGCATGTCTATTCTTTTCATAGACCACATATGGATCCACCAGAGTTCATTGCATGTGTGTTCTTTTCACAAACCACCTATGGATCCCCTAGTGTCATTGCATGTGTGTTCTTTTCACAAACCACAACTAGAGTCATTGCATGTCTATTCTTTTAACAGACCACATATGGATCCACCAGAGTTCATTGCATGTCTGTTCTTTTCATAGACCACCTATGGATCCACCAGTGTTCATTTCATGTATTCTTTTCATAGACCACATATGGAACCACCAGAGTTCATTGCATGTCTGTTCTTTTCATTAACCACAGCTAGAGTCATTGCATGTATGTTCTTTTCACAAACCACATATGGATCCACCAATGTCATTGCATGTGTGTTCTTCTCACAAACCACCTATGGATCCACGAGAGTTCATTGCATGTGTTTTCTTTTAACAGACCACATATGGATCCACCAGAGTTCATTCCATGTGTGTTCTTTTCGCAAACCACAACCAGAGTCATTGCATGTATGTTCTTTTCATAAACCACACATGGATCCACCAGAGTTCATTGCATGTCTGTTCTTCTCACAAACCACATATGGATCCACCAGAGTTCATTGCATGTGTGTTTTTTTCATAAACCACATATGGATCCACCAGAGTTCATTGCACGTCTATTATTTTAACAGACCACATATGGATCCACCAGAGTGCATTACATGTGTGTTCTTTTCATTAACCACACCTAGAGTTCATTGCATGTATGTTCTTTTCATAGACCACATATGGATCCACTAGAGGTCATTGCATGTCTGTTCTTTTCATTAACCACAGCTAGAGTCAATGCATGTATGTTCTTTTCACAAACCACATATGGATCCACCAATGTCATTGCATGTGTGTTCTTCTCACAAACCACCTAAGTATCCACGAGAGTTCATTGCATGTGTGTTCTTTGCATAGACCACATATGGATCCACAAGAGTTCATTGCATGTCTGTTCTTTTCACAAACCACATATGGATCCACAAGAGTTCATTGCATGTCTGTTCTTTTGACAAACCACCTATGGATCCCCTAGTGTCATCGTTGTGTGTTCTTTTCAGAAACCACAGCTAGAGTCATTGCATGTGTGTTCTTTTCACAAACCAAATATGGATCCAATATAGTTCATTTTATGTCTGTTGTTTTCATAGACCACATATGGATCACCAGAGTTTATTGCATGTCTGTTCTTTTCACAAACCACCTATGGATCCCCTAGAGTCATTGCATGTTTGTTCTTTTCACAAACCACAACTAGAGTCATTGCATGTCTGTTTTTTTCATAGACCACATATGGATCCACAAGAGTTCTTTGCATGTGTGTTCTTTTCACACAACACCCATGGAACAACTATTGTCATTGCATGTCTGTTCTTTTCATAGACCACATATGGATCCACCAGAGTTCATTGCATGTGTGTCCTTTTCATAGTCCACATATGGATACACCCGTGTTATTGCATGTGTGTTCTTTTCATTAACCACAGCTAGAGTCGTTGCATGTCCGTTCTTTTTACAAACCACATATGGATCCACAAGAGTTCATTCAATGTCTGTTCTTTTCACAAACCACACATGGATCCACCAGTGTCATTGCATGTGTGTTCTTTTCACAGACCACATATGGATCCACTAGAGTTTATTGCATGCGTGTTCTTCTCACAAACCACATATGGATACAACAGAGTTCATTGCATGTATGTTCTTTTCATTCACCACAGCTAGAGTCATTGCATGTGTGTTATTTTCACAACCACAGCTAGAGTCATTGCATGTGTGTTCTTCTCACAAACCACACATGGATCCACTAGTGTCATTGCATGTTTGTTCTTTTCATTAACCACATCTAGAGTCATTGCATGTGTGTTCTTTTCACAAACCACATATGGATCCACCAGAGTTCATTGCATGTGTGTTCTTTTTAGAAACCACAACTAGAGTTATTGGATGTATGTTCTTTTGACAAACCACACATGGATCCACCAGAGTTCATTGCATGTTTGTTCTTCTCACAAACCACATATGGATCCACTAGAGTGCATTGAATGTGTGTTCTTTTCACAAACCATAGCTAGAGTCATTGCATGTGTGTTCTTTTCACAAACCACACCTAGAGTCATTGCATGTGTGTTCTTTTCATTAACCACACCTAGAGTCATTGCATGTGTATTCTTTTCACAATACACATATCGATCCACCAGAGTTCATTGCATGTGTGTTCTTTCAGAAACAACAACTAGAGTCATTGGATGTATGTTCTTTTCACAAACCACACATGGATCCACCAGAGTTCATTGCATGTCTGTTCTTCTCACAAACCACATATTGATCCACCAGAGTTCATTGCATGTGTGTTCTTTTCATAGACCACATATGGATCCACTAGAATTCCTTGCATGTCTATTATTTTAACAGACCACATATGGAACCACCAGAGTTCATTGCATGTGTGTTCTTTTCATTAACCATAGCTAGGGTCATTGCATGTTTGTTCTTTCCACATACCACATATGGATCCAACAGAGTTCACTTCATGTGTGTCCGTTTCACAAACCACCTATGGATCCCAGTGTCATTGCATGTCTATTCTTTTCATAGACAACATATGGATCCACCAAAGTTCATTGGATGTTTGTTCTTTTCACAAACCACCTATGGATCCCCTAGTGTCATTGCATGTGTTTTTTTTTGACAAACCACAACTAGAGTCATAGCATGTATGTTCTTTTAACAGACCACATATGGATCCACCAAAGTTCATTGCATGTCTGTTCTTTTCACAGACCACCTATGGATCCACCAGAGTTCATTACATGTGTGTTCTTTCAATAGACCACATATGGATCCACCAGAGTTCATTGCATGTCTGTTCTTTCAGCAGACCACCTATGGATCCACCAGAGTTCATTGCATGTGAGTTCTTTTCATTAACCACAACTAGAATCATTGCATGTGTGTTGTTTTCACAAACCACAAATGGATCCAACAGAGTTCATTGCATGTTTGTTCTTTTCAAAAACCACCTATGGATCCCCAGTGTCATTGCATGTCTATTCTTTTCACAGACCACATATGGATCCATAAGAGTTCATTACATGTGTGTTCTTTTCACAAACCACCTATGGATCCACTAGAGTTCATTTCATGTGTTTTCTTTTCATTAACCACAGCTAGAGTCATTGCATGTATGTTCTTTTCACAGACCACATATGGATCCACCGGTGGCATTACAGGTGTGTTCTTCTCACAAACCACCTATGGATCCATGAGAGTTCATTGCATGTGTGTTCTTTTCACATACCACATATGGATCCACTAGAGTTCATTCCATGTGTGTTCTTTTCACAAACCACCTATGGGTCCCCTAGTGTCATTGCATGTGTCTTAGTTTCGCAAACCCCAACCAGAGTCATTGCATGTGTGTTCTTTTCACAAACCACATATGGATCCAACAGAGTTCATTGCATGTATGTTCTTTTCATAGACCACATATGGATCCACCAGAGTTCATTGCATGTGTGTTCTTTTCATAGACCACCTATGGAACAACTATTGTCATTGCATGTCTGTTCTTTTCATATACCACATATGGATCCACCAGAGTTCATTGCATGTGTGTTCTTTTCATACCACATATGGATCCACCAGTGTTATTGCATATGTGTTCTATTCATTAACCACAGCTAGAGTCATTACATGTTTGTTCTTTTCACAAAGCACATATGGATCCACCAGGGTTCATTCCATGTTTATTCTTTTCACACACCACACATGGATCCACCAGTGTCATTGCATCTGTGTTCTTTTAACACACCACATATGGATCCAACAAAGTTCATTGCATGTCAGTTCTTTTCATTCACCAAAGCTAGAGTCATTGCATGTGTGTTTTTTTCACCAACCATAGCTAGAGTCATTGCATGTGTGTTCTTCTCACAAACCACATATGGATCTACCAATGTCATTGCATGTGTGTTCTTTTCATTAACCACAGCTAGAGTCATTTCATGTGTGTTCTTTTCACAAACCACATATGGATCCAATAGAGTTCATTGCATGTCTGTTCTTTTCATAGACCACATATGGATCCACTAGAGTTCATTGCATGTCTGTTCTTTTCACAAACGACCTATGGATCCCCTAGTGTCATTGCATGTGTGTTCTTTTCACAAACCACAGCTAGAGTCATTGCGTGTCTGTTCTTTTCATAGAGCACATATGGATCCACCAGAGTTCATTGCATGTGCGTTCTTTTCACAGACCACCTATGGAACAACTATTGTCATTGCATGTTTGTTGTTTTCATAGACCACATATGGATCCACCAGAGTTCATTACATGTGTGTTCTTTTCATAGACCACATATGGATCCACCAGTGTCATTGCATGTGTGTTCTTTTCATTAACCACAGCTAGAGTCATTGCATGTCTACGGAGCTCGTCTGGGGTTTTTCAGCGTTGTGTATCTCCGGAAGAAGGTGTGGAAATCTTACGAGAGATCCATGAAGGCGAGTGTGGTCACCACGCTGTAGCCAAATCTCTAGTGGCAAAAGCTTTTCCGACACGGTTTTTTCCGGCTTACAGCCAAGCCAGATGCTTAACGGCTGGTCAACACGTGCAAAGGCTGCCAAAAGTATGCCAAACAAGATCATGTTTCGGCTGATCAGCTGCGAACAATACCTATAACATGGACTTTCGCGGTCTGGGGGCTTGACATGGTAGGACCGTTTAAACGGGCTCCGAGTGGATTTACTCATCTCTTAGTGATGCTGGATAAATTCACAAAACGGATTTAGGCTAAACCCGTCACTAGTTGTGATGGAGGAACAGCCAGAAGGTTTGTCGAGGATGTCATAATCCAATACGGTTATCCGCATAGGATTATCACGGACAACGGGAGTAATTTATCTATGGGAGAGCTTGCCGAATTCTGCAACGAACAAAATATCTTGCTTGACATTGCGTTAGTTGCACATCTGCAGGCTAATGGACAAGTTGAAAGAGGAAATGGTTTAATCCTACAAGGCCTAAAACCAAGACTTGAAGCATCACTAAGACGTGCTGCGGGGGCTTGGGCAGAGGAATTACCATCTACAATATGGAGCTTACGAACAACTCCGAACAGGTCAACTAGATACACACCTTTCTTCTTGGTCTATGGCGCAGAAGCAGTTCTTCCTAGTGATTTGATTCACACTTCTCCTAGAGTTGCCTCATATATTGAATAGGATGCCGAAATTTCTCGACAAAATGATCTCAACTTAGTTAAAGAAGTTCGCGTCGTTTCTAAGATGAGATCAATAGCCTATCAGCAGAAGTTACACAAGTATCATAGCCAAAGACTCTGAAACCGGTCTTTCAATAAGGGCGATTTGGTTCTCCGGCTTGTGCAGAAAAGAAAGCACAAACTTTCCCCAATATGGGAATGGCCCTTTTTAGTTAGCTGAGTATTGGACAACGGTTCTTACTATGTAATTGATATGCGGCTAGTCAAAGAAAGACCTGCTACTAAGAAAAGAAAGAGAGCTGGAGGCAGTATAGACCCGGAAGAATTAGACAGACCATGGAATATTTCTCAGCTACGTCCCTTTTATTCTTAGTTTAACTTTCTTTGTAATCATATATGTGTACATGTCCAATGAGAAATAAAGTATTGGTTGCCTCAAAAAAAATTATGAGAAGTTTTTTACCATCTTATTTCCGAATGATCATGTCACAGTCAAAAATCCCAGAATACTTGAAAGTACTTTATGCTCATGTTTGTTCTGTTTCGATTTCTGATTCTAAAATTGCTACCTTCGGGTATAAATCTAAATTTTCTAGTCTATACTTTGGTTATTTGTCTGATTGCCGGAGCAGGTATTTTCCGAGTAGTGAATTGTTGGTACTGGAAGCCGGCTTTGTTTCCGAGTTTAAACTAGTTTAGCAATTGAGCTCCGTTGCTCGGCAAAGTTTCTTTGCTAAAGGTTGGCCGGCCCACGAAAGGGACGAGGAGAAAATCCAGATAAACGATAAGTACAGACAAAAAATATAAACTGCTTATAAAAACATTTCAGGCACGAAAATTATAATGCCAAAAAAGTGCTAAAGAGATAAAATAAAGCTTAGCACCAGCAAAAGTATCATACTGATTTACAAGCCAAATTGTTTTCAGAATAATACATTGTTTGTTCTGATGCTCTACGATGCAGGGGAAGAAGAAGGAGTTGTTGGCTCACCGGAGACATCAGCCTCGCCTCGATATCTTTCTGAGATGTTCAAATCTGAGATGGTTTGTTCGTCGTCGGAAGCTTCACCAGTTTCTTCGGCGGGTGGGCGGAGGCGGCGTATCTACGTGAGTGAAGAAGGGAGTATCGTAGCTGCCCAAGTCAGCCACGTGGCACCCATATCCGGCACAGGAGTCCATGATTTCTTTGATGTCCTGCTCCTGACCGTCTTCACCCATAGTAGAATACCCTCTGGTCACTTGCCAGATCTCCATGCTTCCATGGTGGCTCATGACCACGGTGAGAGCGTTATGCGGTACAGTCTGCCCATAGGACATGTTCCAGTCCTGGATGAGCTGGGGCATCTCCTTGGCCTTGTCTCGCACTTCAAAGCCGGACATACTATGCATGTCCGGAACCTTCAGAACTTCGCCAATATCATCAATGGATTGACGGAAGTCATGAAGCAAATTGCCGGCTTGTGTAAGCCGGCTAGAGAGAGATTCGGCAGAGGCTGAGTCTAGTAAGTTCAGAGGACCTGTACATGTAATGCAAAAGGGTTAATAAAATAAATCTAGACTCCAAAGAGTCGGAAGATGCAGAAAAGTCAGAAAGACGGAAACATACTAAAGATGACATCGTCGACTTTGGTCTTCTCCTCCCGAAGACTCTAGAGTTCATCCTGGACTGCCTCTACAATATCCTTCTCTCTGAACAATTCATTGCTAAGATCCGAGATTTTCTTATCCTGGAGCACAATATTATGATCGCGCTCCTCGGTGGCCATGGAGGAGGATTCGAGAACTTGAGCAATGCTCTTCTCATGATCCGCCTTAAGTTTATTCAGCTCTTGGCGGAGGTCCTTGTTTTCTGCCTCCGGGGTCTTCAGATTCTCGGCCTCCTCAATCATAGCACATCATTGCTTTACCAGTATTGTAGTCAAAAGAACAACAGTTGAACAAAAATTCGACTATGAAATAAAAGACAAGGTTTGAGTACTAGAATGTTTACCTTCAGCCTCATCCCTGGATACTTTTAGTTGAGCATTTTCAAGTCAGAGAGTGATACATTGCAAATGTACCCATAATTTTTGATGTTCCATGCTCGGTTTTATCCAATTTCTTGTGTTTTGTCCACACTTTGGAGTACTTTTCATATGATTTCTTGGACTAACATATTAACAAAAGCCACAGTGCCAGCTACCTATTTTTTGCTGTTTTTGGTTCCAGGAAAGTCGGAAAATGAATATTCTCGGAATTGGACAGGATAAAAGCCAAAGTGCCTATTTTTCCAAAAGACTAACGGAGCCATATTATGAGACGGAGGAGGGCTGGCCACACCCCCCTAGGCGCGGGTCCCCCTAGGCCACGCCATGGCATGGTGTGGGCCCCCTAGGCACCCCCTCGGTCTCCCTCTTCGCCTATAAGAAGCCTTCTGACCTAGAAACTCCGGGGGGTTCGACGTTTTTATAGAAGGAGTTCCGCTCCGCCGCCACCACCAGATTCCATGAAATAGCACCAGAAACTCCGTTCTGGCACCCTGCCGGGACGGGGAATTGGAGGTGATCATCACCATCGCTTCTCCATCGACCATCCATGTTTCCCCCATCTATGAGTGAGTAATCCCCCGCTGTAGGCTATGGGGATGGTAGGGATTGGATGAGATCGTTCATGTAATGGCATTAGATTGTTAGGGCATGGTGCCTAGTATCTTCTATTAGTGCTTTATGACTTTGTTGCGACTTGTTATGCTTAATGCTTGTCACTAGGGCCCGAGTGCAATGATTTCAGATCTGAACATGTTATTGATTCATTATGATAGTATTGTTTTTGGTCTTATCTACAAGTTGTATACACACGTTGTTGTCCGGAACCAATGGCCCCGAAGTGACAGAAATCGGGACAACCGGAGGGAATGACTTTGATGTGAGGATCACATGTGTTCACGGAGTGTTAATTCTTTGCTCCGGTGCTCTATTAAAAGGAGCACCTTAATTGCCAGTAGTTCCCTTGAGGCCCCGCTGCAAACGGGCTGGCAGGACAAAAGATGTTGTGCAAGTTCTCATTGCGAGCACGTATGACTATATATGGAACACATGCCTAGGATTATCTAGTACTTGGACGCTTTATCTTATTTATCTGCAATTGCCCTATGTTCTGATTGCTATGTGAATTGTCTTGTCCATGCAACGCCCGTCCATCCATCCCTATGCCTACCGTACTCGAATCCTACTGTTACTGCTATTGTTACTTCTGTCTTTACTTTACTACTCCTGCTACTTTACTTTTCCTACTACAAAACTGTTGCTACCACACCTAGTAGTTCACCTGAGTCTAGTGAAAGTTATGATATTGAAGATGGTTACGTTGAGATGACCGATGAATTTATTAAAGAATATTAAAACGCCCATGATAGGAGCGCTGCTAAGAGTCTCCTTGAGAGGCGTACTATTAGACCCAAATTGTCTCCTATTGCTAAGTTTGCTGCTTCTCCCATAAACATTATAGATGAAGATTATGATTTCTCTCTTGATCTATCTTACATAGCTATTGTCGAGAAAGAACCTTTTTGTGGGACTAAGAATGAAAGTGCGGTAGCACATATGAATGAACTTTCTACCATGAGTGGCTTGATTTCTGATCATATTTGATACATTGCAAATGTATCTATAATTTTTGATGTTCCATGCTTGGTTTTATCCAGTTTCTTGTGTTTTGTTCCAACTTTGGAGTACTTCTCATAATATTTCTTGGACTAACCTATTAATAAGAGCCATAGTGCCAGCTGCCTGTTTTCTGCTGTTTTTGGTTCCAGGAAAGTCAGAAAAAGAATATTCTTGGAATTGGACGGGACAAAAGCCAAAGTGTCTATTTTTTCGGAAGACATCAAGTGCTAGTATACGAGATGGAGAGGGGCCAGAGGGCGGCCACACCACCTAGCCGCGCGGCCAGGCCTGGCCCATGCCAGGGGGTGGTATGGCTAGCCCAGGCACCCCTCGGCCTCCCCTTCTAACTATAAGATGCCCTCGGGACGAAAACCCTAAGTGCCTGATCAAAAATCCACGAAAGAGTCTGTAGCCGCCGTCATCTCCATCCCTAGATTGGGAGGGATCTGAAGCTTTTCCTGGCACACTGCCGGAGAGGGTAATTCACCCTAGAGGCCTTCTTCATCACCATGCAAGCCTCCGGTGTGATGCGTGAGTAGTTCGTCCTTGGACTACGGATCCATGTAGTAGCTAGATGTCTGGTTCTCCTCCTTTGTGCTTTCATGTCTAGATCTTGTGAGCTCCATTCATGATCAAGGTCATATATTTGTAATTCTGCATGTTGTGTTTGCGGGGATCCACTGGATATTGAGATGCTATTTCAGATTGATTATTTATTCTATCATGTCTTTGTTATTTGTGATCTTGCATGCTTTCCGTTGTTAGTAGCTATCTTGGCCAAGTAGGTGCTAGCAACTCCAAGAGTTAGTATTTATGCTCGATAGTGGGTTCATGCCTCTGGTAATCCGGGGAAGTGACAGAAATCTCTAAGGTACTAGATGTGCTGTTGCTACTAGGGAGAAAACAACAATCCTTTGTTCATAGAACAATCATATTGTTTACTTTACACGCAGTTCGTAAAGCAATAATCTGTTGCTTGCAACTTAATACTGGAGGGGGTTCGGATGATAACCTGAAGATGGATTATTAGTCATAGATGCAGTTGGATGGCGGTCTATGTATAATGTTGTAATGCCCAATCAAGTCTCAAAGGATTCAAGATGATTAGTATATGCATGTATTGCTTTCTCGATGTTTGTCAATTGCCCCGCTGTAATTTGTTCACCCAGCATGTTATCTATCTAAGGAGAGCCACCTCTAGTGAACTATGGATCCTGGTCTTTTTCTTTACATACAATTTACAAACTATTTACTTCTTTATGTTTACTTTCTGCAAACTTTTACTTCTTTCCATTCGATACGTTTAATCCTTTGTTTTCCGCAAAACACGGTGAGATTGACAACCTCATCGCAAGTTGGGGACAAAGTTCTATGGTTGTGTTGTGTAGGTCTCCACGTTGCTACTAGCACTGGTAGTGCGCCCTATCAAAGCTCAGCTAGTAACACCTTTGGGGTGTTTCCTTGCTCCTACTGGTTCGATTAAACATTGGTTTCATAACTAAGGGAAACTTGCTGCTGTGCTCATCATACCTTCCTCTTGGGGTTCCCAACGAGCTCTACATCAACACCGCCATCAAGCATTTTTCTTGGCGCCGTGCATTGAGCCATCAAGCATTTTTCTGGCACTGTTGCCAGGGAGTCAAGGACATCTTCACAAGGGGAGTCCCTCATAACCAATCTCTTTACTTTGCTGTTTTTGTTTTGCTTAGTTTCTTTTTGCTTTGTTTGCTTGTTTTGTTTTTCAAACAACACAAAAAAATAGTTTTACTTGTTTGCTTTCTTATTCAAAAACACAAAAAAATTAAGTCTCCTTTAGTTGTCACCTCTTCCTTAGCTCACCATGTTGATCCCTACTTTCACCCTGAAAGACCTTTCAATTGGTAGTGGTTCTATAATTGGGAAAGATAATATTGAAGAATTCTTTAATCATGTTAGTAAACATGAGTATACTAAGGATAGATCCCTTGCAGAACTTGCTCCAAACTATGAGATTGCTGCAGCTTCTTTAATTCACATGTTGGAAGCTAGGTTTGTTAACCTCAACCCCTTAATGCAAGTAATGTTTCTTAAGCTTAAAGAAATTAAAGACCCTGAAAAGAGGGATTTTATTCTAGAAACATTGTTTAAGGAGTTTTATGATGTTGCCAAGGAAGCTGCGGAAGTCTTTGAACGTTTCAATATGCTAGGATCATGTGTAGATGTTGTTGGTACTCGAGAAAAGATGAACAAAACCGAACCTAATGGTGAGGAACCTAAGATACCAATACCCTTTAAACTAGTAGCAATACATGATGCCATAGAAAAGAATCTTGATTGGATTGTTCCTGCAAACCCTTTTGATGAGAATAGTGAACCTAAGAGTATTGAGATAGGATTCTCTAGAACTTATTTGGATGATATACCTTGCCTTGTTGAAAATATTTCTGGTATTGATCTTAATGCTTCTTCATTTGAGAATACTTGATCCTTTTTCTTGCTTCTTATGCCTAACTTAAAGGCGTTAAAGAAAAGTACTTATTGGGAGATAAACCAAAAGTTTTAGATGAGTCTTGGAAGTTATTACCTCTGTAATAACCTCTCCTTATCCTTTTTATTTTCTTTTTGTGCCAAGAGTAACCTCTAATGAGAGTGAAGTAATGATTGGGAAAGTTGTTGTCCCGAAATAGATTTATGTGCTTCACCGTAAAAATTCGTGAGAGATCTCTGTATGTCGGATTGAGCTGTAATTTTTTGTGCTTCTGCCCCAGGTAGTTATATAACTTTCATTAGATCAACACTTTTCGAGTTGAGCAACAGAAGGTCTTCGAAATTTTTTGTCTTTCCCTGCTGGTCTGTTTTGACAGATTTCTGCCATTTTCTGCATTTGCTTCTTGTTGGTTCCTTTTTGAGTTCTTTGGGGGAATTGAGCTTTTTGAGGGAAGTGCTACAGTAGCTAGTGTTCTAATGAAAGTTTATTTGGTGTTAGAACTGAACCTTAAGACCTTTTATCTTGAGTGCACTAATGTTGCTAATAAAGATTGTGTGAAGTTTTGTATGAAGGAAAAATTTCAGGTGTATGGAAGAAATGAGTAATGAGATGAAGGATGGACTAAAGCTCAAGCTTGGGGATGCCACGCATGTCACCCCAAGAACTATCCAAGAAGTACAAACGTCAAAGCTTGGGGATGCCCAAGGCATCCCCTTCTTCATCAATAAAAATCCCAGGTTTCTTCCAAACTCTTCATTTTTATTGTTTCATGCACAGTTGTGTTTTTCTTGGAGCGTCTTCTTTTTCGTTTTCATTTTGGTTTTTAGTTTACTTGGTTTGCTTAGTTTTCTGAATAAGTTGGTTGGACCCCCTCTTTCATACATTGGATTGCAAATAGTTTGGTTTAGTTTGGAAAAGAGTAGGAAAGTTCATGCTTATGTGGTAAAAAGAGCTTGTTTTTGACTGTGGCATATGCTTTGCCATGCCATGCTTGATATTGTTTTGGCTTTATGCTTAGTATTCTTTGCTGTAGCATGACTTGTTATAAACAGTTGAGATTGCTTAATGTGCCTTGGATGAATCATGCGTTGTTTTAGCATATTAAAACATATTATAGTGGTATTCTCCTTTGATGCTTTATTTGGGTTGACTTGGCGCATGCTTACACCATGTTATGACTATCTCAAGTCACCATAGCCTTTGTGATCCTTTAGTTTTCAACTTGTAGTATCACTTTATGCTTTGATCCATGATGTTTTGTCGCTCTGCATGATTATGGCCATTATTGCTCTGTTAGTTTGTCGCTCCCAGTCTTTTGCTAGCCTCGACAACCAAGTATGAGTTCCACTCAGGCATCCAACTACTGAAACCAAGTTATTCCAAAGAGTCCACCATACCTACCTACTAGCTTATGCTATTCCAAGTATATTCATGCTTTTGTTTACCTTCCAAATTAAACTTGTTATGAGAAAACTAGTGATTAAAGCTCTCACGAACTTGATGGGACACTTTACTTTACTTGCCTCTAATAAACTTGAACCATTGGGTCCTTATTTGTTGAGTATATGCTTGCGATTTATAAGTTGAAATTACCAGAACCATGTTTCATGGGGAACGCTTTCAACATTGCACTTGTACTTTGTACCTCGTTGATATCATGATTCTTTTGCTTACGGATCCCGGCGGTGTGAAATAAAAGTGGAAGTTGTAAGATCATGGAGTTTGTATATGTGTTAGAGAAACGCTTGGGCCTCTAGCCTAAGCCATGCCTAATCATGGTGGAAACTTGCAGCATAACCATAATGAGCATTCTATGAAGAATCCTCAATAAAAATCTATGCACATAGTAAATAAAAAGATTGTTGAGATGCTGATTGTCTGCTTGCCTTGTCATTTTGATTATGGGATAGCTCCTGTATCATGTGCAAGGGGTACCTCGTTGGCGGTTCTCTATGATAAGTATATACTTACAATGACAAGAGCTTACTCGTAAGTAAGGGGCTTGAGACTTCGATTTATAACTTGTCAAGCATATCCTCTTAGTTGTGTCACTTTAACCTTAACCATTTAAAGATGCTTATGATAGGGGCAATGAGAGTGCAAAGCTAATGACTACCATACTTTCAGCATTTGGAAGCCTTTCAAACTTCTCAAAACCTGTTCATTTCCTTGTTGAGTCTCCACACATTCTATGAACACTTTCTTGAGAGCATAGTGGCCATTCTTAGTTCTATGTGCATTGTCCCAAGACTTGTTGATTGATGCATACCTTGATATCGCTTGTTCTAAACAATTTGTATCTAGTCACTCTTATGAACTTTGAAGGTGTCCTATGCATTTATATTAGCTACTCTACGAGGGACAAGCTGAATACCAATATGCTATGTTTTCTTCATGTGAAACAAACAAACGTCTTGCAAATTATTGTTATTCATGAATCTTTTGTTTGTGCCTTTTCATGTTGCATCATAGTTTCTTTGTCTTATTGCTAGAACTTTGTCTTTCATGTTATGATTGAAGTACTATGATCCCAGCTTTGAATGTTTTATAAATACTTTGAATGTTATGATCGTGCATGTCACTTACCTCCTCAAGGACGAGAAGGAGTTAAGCTTGGGGATGTTGATACATTGCAAATGTATCCATAATTTTTGATGTTCGATGCTTAGTTTTATCCAATTTCTTGTGTTTCGTCCACAGTTTGGAGTACTTTTCATATGATTTCTTGGACCAACCTATTAACTGATGGGTTGGTAGCATGTAAAACAAAAAATTTCTACCGCAAGAACGAACAAAACCCAGATCTAATCTAGATAAAAGCCAAGATCTAATCTATTAGACATGTGCAACGAGATAGATCTGTACTAACCCTCGTAGATCCAAAAGCGTTAACGAGATTGGATCTCGTGGTTGATGTAGTCGATCACTTGCCGATCTCAAGATCGTGTGGACGATCCTTCCGGCGTCGCGTTCAGGTAGCGCTTCCGCAGTCGGTCACACGTGCGGAGTCGAAGCAGACCTTCCTCTCCCCGTTCCAGCGAGCAGCGGAGGTAGTAGATCTTCTCCATGGAATCCCAGCAGCACGACGGTGTGGTGGTGGTGGTGGAGTAGAGAATTCTGCAGGGCTTTGCCTAAGCCGGAGTAGAGGGAAGGAGGAGGAGAGAGGCGGCGGCTAGAGCTTGTTATGAGAGAGAGAGCTAGGAGGGGGCGCCCCTCCCCTCTATTTAAAGGAGGGAGGCGCCTTGGGAGGGGGAGTCCTAGTAGGACTCCCCTCCCTCCTTGGGCCGGCGGGTTGGGAAGGGGGGAGGAGTCCTCCTCCCCCATGAATCCGTGTCTAGCCCCCACAAGGTTTCCTTGACCCTTTCTTGGTTTTCAAGCAAACACCAAGAACTCTTCTAGAACCTTCCAGAACATTCCGAAACCTTCTAGAATCCCCATACAAACACTCCGGAACATTTCCTAACTTAGAAAATGATCCCCAATATATGAATCTTATTCTCCGGACCATTCCGGATCTCCTCGTGATGTCCCAGATCCAATCCGAGACTCCGAACAACATTCGATCTCCAACGCACATTCCATATCTACTTAAAACAACTTCGAACCTTAAGTGTGTCACCCTACGGTTCGTGAATATGTAGACATGACAGAGACACATCTCCTATCAATAACCATCAGCGGGACCTGGAGATCCATAATGGCTCCCATATACTCAACGATCACTTCGTGATCGATTGAACCATTTACATACGAAACCAATTCCCTTTGTCACGCGATACTATACTTATCCGAGGTTTGATCGTCAGCATCTCCATACCTAGTTCTACCTCGTTACTGATAAGTACCCTTTACTCGTTCCGTGATATGTCATCCCTTGTGACCCAGTCACATGCTTGCAAGCTAACTAGATGACATTCCACCGAGAGGGCCCAGAGCATATCTATCCGTCATATGGATGGACAAATCACAATCTTGGTCCATGCACTTCAACACATACTTTCAGAATACCCAATGACAACTTTATGACCACCCAGTTACGAAGTGGTGTTTGATGTCATCAAAGTACCCATCCGGTGATGGTGATTAACATAACCTCATGGTCGAAGGATTAGGTTACTATGTATTTTAAAGTTTATAGCAAACAAACTTAATGACTTGATCTTATGCTATGCTTACTACGGGTGTGTGTCCATCACATCATTCTCCTAATGATATGATCTTGTCATTAACGACATCCAATGTCCATGATCAGGAAACCATCATCATCCATTAATCAACAAGCTAGTTTAACAAGAGGCTTACTAGGGACTCTTTTATGTTTACAAAACACACAAGTATTAATGTTTCCGGTTAATACAATTATAGCATGGGATGTAAACATTTATCATAAACATAAAGATATAATAATAACCACTTTATTATTGCCTCTTGGGCATATCTCCAACAGTCTCCCACTTGCACTAGAGTCAATAATCTAGTTAAAAACTTGTGCATTCAACACCTATGGCTTTCGGGTGTTGTATAGACACTATTCCTAGTGGTAAACATAATCTTAGGATCTGACACTTCCAGGTCCGTGTGTATTTGCATGTCCTTGCGTCTCTACGCATTACTCATTCTCCAATGAGATGGCATTGTATAAATTTGGTCCTTTGGTGAGACCTTTAGATCCTTCGGCTCAAAATATGTTGATATTATTGTCACACAATATATCTTCATAGTATTAGCCCACTTTGAACCACACCTAGTTTGATAACAAACTACTTAACACAAATGCCCTCCTCTGCTGCTACTATAGCAGTTTATATACTTAGCCTTTTGTTGTAGTATCTGTCACAATGTTTTAACTTTGGTACTCAACCAAATCCGTTATGGAACTTCCTTTCCATTATATTGTGCCACCCATAGTTTAAATTGAGATGACTTTAATTTGTATCTTGTGACAACACTAGTATCAATGTAACACTTTACAATGAACTACCTTTAACTATTTGTCACTTATACATGGTATATTCTTAGTTCTTCCAAAGCTCATAAGAATATCTTTACTATTGTCCAATGATCATCTTATGAATCATTCTGGTATATGCTCATAACATTTAGAGCATATGACATATATGGATGTGTACATCTCAAAGAATGATTGATCAAAATATTCTTGTGATTTCACCAAGTGTCAAAACACTTGAATCTCATGTCAACACACTTGAATCTTGATTCAGTCCTTTCCGTGCGTCAAGAACCTTTCTTGTTGTTTCCATATTAAACTCATTCAACATCTTATCTATGTACATTTGGCAAAACCATATTAGCGCCTCAATCTATTCATATAGACATTGATGCCTAATTCTTGGGTTATGCCTAAGTCTTTCATCAAAATGAAATTCTTAACCTGTGTCAATACAAGATACATCATTTCCAATCAACAATATGTCCTCTACATAATGTATTAGAAATATGTCTCAGCGCTCCCACTTAATTTCTTGCAAATGCAAGCATCTTCATCATCTCCGATGAATTTAAACTCTTTTAACAGTTTCATCATGGTGAAGATTCCAACTCCGCTATGCTTACTTCAACCATTGAAGTTTTGCATACTCTTTTAGCATCCTTTCAATTAACAAAACCCTTTGGATCGTGTCATGTACACGTTCTAGGTAACCATTCTATTAGAAGAACTTGTTTTGTTTGTTCAACTACCATATACCAAAATATATGTAGTGGTTGCTACATTAATCCGTCCAGACTATATATCGCTATGAAAGATCAAATCTTATCATAGTCAATTCCTTGAACATTGTCGTAAACTCTTTCCGACATGTCGACTATTTCATTATAGATCCAAACACGACCGATAGGCTTCACGCCTTTCCGAAGGCTCTTCTAAGTTCAGAAACTTGATTTCTCGTGTATGGATAGTATCACGGATTCTATGACTTCTAGTTATTTTATGGAGTCAGGGCCCATCATCGCTTCTTTGTATGTAGTCGGTTCATCATTGTCAAAAGAATAACGACTTGCTTATCAAATCTTACTATTTGATTCTTACCGACCCACACGGTTCTATAGGAACTCTAATGTTCGAGATCACACCTTTTGTAATCACGAGAGCCATGAGCATTGTGGCCGCCACCGGGACACTTTCCGGCGCTGCGCTACTTAGCACATATAGCTAAGGTTCAACAACCTTATCAAAGTTCTATTGTCCTCCCACTTAACTTTTCACGAAAAATTCCTTTTCAAGAAACTTGACGTTCCAAGCGACAAACTCTTTTGTCCTCGGTGTTATGGAGAAATTCCCAACAAATTCTTTGGAATAACCTACAAAGACGTGCTTATCCGACTTTGGTTGTACACATTTTACTTATGCCTAGCATACCAAAAATTTAAGAAATGACAATTCGGGTTTTATCCCAAAACATAACTCATATGGTGTCATTTCAACGGATCACGATGGAGCTCTTTTTAGTGTAAAAGCGGTAGTCCTTAAAGCTTTAATCTTTAAAATATAATGGCACTTTTATAAATGACACCTATGATCTTACCATGTAAAACAAGGTTTCATTACATATCTCGAACACTCCATACTCCTATGGTGTTTTGGGAAATGCAAATCCATGGAATGATTCCTCAAATCTTAGGTGTTTTGCTAAACTTGTAACTCAAACATCTTTCTTTATGATCCAATCATAAACTCTTTTATTTTCTTGTTACAATGATTTTCCACTTCATCTTGAAAGTCTTTGAACATTTTTCAAATGTTTCATACTTCTTCCTTATTGAGTAAGTATACATATATTCACTCATATTCTCGGAGAAAGCATATGAAGTTGAAATCCATCGCCCACGACTACACATAATGGACTATATACATCAATATGTACAAATTCCAATCAGTTAGTCGTCCGTTCCTCTTTTGGCCTACGAACGGAGTTTTAATTATCTCTAGAAAAGTTTCATAAGCGTCATTTGATCAAAATCAAAAAACTCCAAAATTCCATCAACATGGAGTTTCTTCATGTTTTCTTTCCAATATAATTTAAACAGCGATGTCACTTCTTAAGTGATCTTTCAATCATTTGTCTTGCGACACTTTAGCAATAGTGTTTATGGATGTGATTTCTCCCACCAGACTTGTAAAAGTTCATCCATCCTTTCTGGAATACGGTAATTACTTGAACAACCATTGTTCTCGTAATACCGGAAAAAAATAACAAATCTTGAAGGCTAGGTTTGATGTCAACGAAAAACACAATAACACTTTATTTGTTTTCGATGAACATCATCACTTATTCTCTTGCTAGTTACTTAGGCCATTGTAGTTCATGAATTGTGTTGTCCTGTATGACATAGCATACCAACCAATTCGGTATCCAATACCGGAGAATCACATTGTTTAACAAGCAAGGAATACAACCATAACATGTATATCTTCTATATGCCTAAGTTGGACATCTCCAATCTTTTCTTTTCTGCCAAATATTTTATAGATTCTCTTTCAACAATTCCTTTTTTTAAAAGAATCTATCAACATCAATAGTGGTATCATTCACATGACACATAGTACAAAGTGTGTATAGTCAAATACCAATACCTTTGGACTTGCACTTTGAAGTGGATCACCATCATCAAATGTTTGGTGTTCTTTTAAAAAATCCATTCTTTGGTAATCTTTTAGTGTAGTAAACATTTTGCTTACATCTTCTATTCATCCTTATCATGACAACTTTCATGATCAAGCTGCTATAGCTTATAAAGGTGAATTGCGAGTATAATGTTTCTTTTTCAAAACCTTTTGGAGGATTAGGACGACTAGCGTCTCCAACCTTCACAAATTCTCATCAAATATGAGGACGTATACTCTATCATGTTGTAACCAACACATTGTTTTAGATATCGCAATACCTTTCACATATGATGGTTTCTGAAACATTGCTTTCAGCTCTTAGATAAACTTGATATTAAAAACAATCTTTTGAGTATCAAGAATCATGGAGGCAAACATGATACATTAGATACTAACACTGGAATTGTTACTCTTGATTTAATACTATTTATTAAACTTCATGGAGTAAATGGAGTTTGCTGAAAGCTTGCAATAGGACTTATAAATTTTAAATTGACACTCAAAACAATACGATACCAGTTCGTAAAGCAAATATCCAGAATTTCTATAGTTCCACTATCTCAACTATAACTAAGCGTAAGGTGGTAAACGGATGCCAATGACTACAACAAACTATGCAAATTCACTTTGATTGTGTTTATGATAAATTGAGTTCGACTAATCCAAATTACAAATGAACTCCCACTCAAAACAACATCCCTCGAGTTGTTTTAGTGATTACATGAACCAAATCCACTACACCAAGTCCGATCATCACGTGAGATGATGTAGCTTTAAAGGCGAACAATCAACATGTTCATCATATCATCCATATGAGTCATGCTTTACCTTTCGGTATTCTGTGTTCCGAGACCATGTCTGTACATGCTAGGCTCGTCAAGGTTAACCTTAGTTTCCGCATGTGCAAATCTGGCTTGCACCCGTTGTATGCACACGTAGAGT
This sequence comes from Avena eriantha, assembly GCA_910589775.1. Classification (NCBI taxonomy): domain Eukaryota; kingdom Viridiplantae; phylum Streptophyta; class Magnoliopsida; order Poales; family Poaceae; genus Avena; species Avena eriantha. The sequence goes on from CAJUXJ010001715.1 coordinate 23,083, forward strand.
CTATCACACCCGATCATCACGAGATGCTTCGAAACGACGAGTCTTAGCAACAGTGCCAACTAAGGATGAACACTTTATTACTTGATATTTAGTGAGAGGGATCATCTTATAATGCTACCGTCGCGATCTAAGCAATACAAGATGCATAAAGGATTAACATCACAGGCAATTCATAATAAGTGTGATATGATATGGCCCTTTCTTCTTGCGCCTTTGATCTCCATCTCCAAAGCACGAACATGATCTCCATCATCACCAGCATGGTTGTCCATCATCACTAGCAACTATTACAACTACTTGGAACAAAGCTATTACAAGATGAATAGACACGCAGGTCTTAACAGAATTGAAGACAACCATTAGGCTCCTGCCGGTTGCCATATTACAATAAGGATCATTGCATACATCAAATATAATCACAATCACATAATGGCCATATCACATCACAAAACCCCTGCAAAAACAAGTTAGACGCCTCTAATTTTCTTTGCATGTTTTACGTGGTTTGGGGCTTTCGCATAAGACCGATCTTACCTACGAACAAGAACCACAGCGTTGATACAAGTGTTGTCAGATGCTCATTGTAAATTGAATCTTAACTATGGTGGGAGAGACAGACACCCGCAAAGCCACTTGTGCAAAGCAAGTTGCACGTCAAGCGTGGAGCAAGTCTCATGTGCGATGAAATGTAATGTTAGCCCGAGCCACTTCATCCCACCATGCCGCAAGATGCAAAGTACACGCTAAGACACCGACAACAAAAGCATCAACGCCCACAAAAACATTGTGTTCTACTCGTGCAACAGATCTACGCATAGATACGGCTCTGATACCACTGATGGGTTCGTAGCATGTAAAACAAAAAATTTCTACCGCAAGAATGAACAAAACCCAGATCTAATCTAGATAAAAGCCAAGATCTAATCTATTAGACATGTGCAACGAGATATATCTATACTAACCCTCGTAGATCCGAAAGCGTTAACGAGATTGGATCTCGTGGTTGATGTAGTCGATCACTTGCCAATCTCAAGATCGTGTGGACGATCCTTCCGGCGCCGTGTTCCGGCAGCGCTTCCGCAGTCGGTCACACGTGCGGAGTCGAAGCAGACCTTCCTCTCCCCGTTCCAGCGAGCAGCGGAGGTAGTAGATCTTCTCCATGGAATCCCAGCAGCACGACGGTGTGGTGGTGGTGGTGGAGTAGAGAATTCTGCAGGGCTTTTCCTAAGCCGGAGCAGAGGGAAGGAGGAGGAGAGAGGCGGCGGCTAGAGCTTGTTATGAGAGAGAGAGCTAGGAGGGGGCGCCCCTCCCCTCTATTTAAAGGAGGGAGGCGCCTTGGGAGGGGGAGTCCTAGTAGGACTCCCCTCCCTCCTTGGGCCGGCGGGTTGGGAAGGGGGGAGGAGTCCTCCTCCCCCATGAATCCGTGTCTAGCCCCCACAAGGTTTCCTTGACCCTTTCTTGGTTTTCAAGCAAACACCAAGAACTCTTCTAGAACCTTCCAGAACATTTCGAAACCTTCTAGAATCCCCATACAAACAATCCGGAACATTTCCTAACTTAGAAAATGATCCCCAATATATGAATCTTATTCTCCGGACCATTCTGGATCTCCTCGTGATGTCCCGGATCCAATCCGAGACTCCGAACAACATTCGGTCTCCAACGCACATTCCATATCTACTTAAAACAACTTAGAACCTTAAGTGTGTCACCCTACGGTTCGTGAATATGTAGACATGACAGAGACACATCTCCTATCAATAACCATCAGCGCGACCTGGAGATCCATAATGGCTCCCACATACTCAATGATGACTTCGTGATCGATTGAACCATTTACATACGAAACCAATTCCCTTTGTCACGCGATACTATACTTATCCGAGGTTTGATCGCCAGCATCTCCGTACCTAGTTCTACCTCGTTACTGATAAGTACTCTTTACTCGTTCCGTGATATGTCATCCCTTGTGACCCAGTCACATGCTTGCAAGCTAACTAGATGACATTCCACCGAGAGGGCCCAGAGCATATCTATCCGTCATATGGATGGACAAATCCCAATCTTGGTCCATGCGCTTGAACACATACTTTCAGAATACCCAATGACACCTTTATGACCACCCAGTTACAAAGTGGTGTTTGATGTCATCAAAGTACCCATCCGGTGATGGTGATTAACATAACCTCATGGTCGAAGGATTAGGTTACTATGTATTTTAAAGCTTATAGCAAACGAACTTAATGACTTGATTTTATGCTATGCTTACTATGGGTGTGTGTCCATCACATCATTCTCCTAATGATATGATCTTGTCATTAACAACATCCAATTTCCATGATCAGGAAACCATGATCATCGATTAATCAACAAGCTAGTTTAACAAGAGGCTTACTAGGGACTCTTTTATGTTTACAAAACACACAAGTATTAATGTTTCCGGTTAATACAATTATATCATGGGATGTAAACATTTATCATAAACATAAAGATATAATAATAACCACTTTATTATTGCCTCTTGGGCATATCTCCAACATTAACAAGAGCCATAGTGATAGATGCCTGTTTTCTGCTGTTTTTGGTTTCAGGAAAGTCAGACAATGAATATTCTTGGAATTGGACGGGACAAAAGCCAAATTGCCTATTTTTCCGGAATACTCACGGAGCCAGAATACAAGACGGAGGAGGGCCAGGGGCTGGCCACCCCCCCCCCCCCCAGGCGCGAGTCCCCCTAGGCACCCCTCGGTCTCCCTCTTCGCCTATAAGAAGCCTTCTAACCTAAAAACTCTGGGGGGTTCGACATTTTTCCAAAAGGAGTTTCGCTCCGCCGCCACCACCAGATTCCACGAAACAACACCAGAAACTCCGTTATGGCACCCTGTCGGGACGGGGAATTGGAGGAGATCATCATCACCATTGCTTCTCCATCGACCATCCATGTTTCCCCCATCTACAAGTGACTAATCCCCCGTTGTAGGCTATGGGGATCGTAGGGATTGGATGAGATCGTTCATGTAATGCCATCAGATCGTTAGGGCATGGTGCCTAGTATCTTATATTAGTGCGTTATGACTTTGTTGCGACTTGTTATGCTTAATGCTTGTCAGTAGGACCCGAGTGCCATGATTTCAGAGCTGAACATGTTATTGATTCATTATGATAGTATTGTTTTTGGTCTTATCTACAAGTTGTATAGACACGTTGTTGTCTGGAACCAATGGCCCTGAAGTGACAGAAATCGGAACAACCGAAGGGAATGGCTTTGATGTGAGGATCACATGTGTTCACGGAGTGTTAATGCTTTGCTCCGGTGCTCTATTAAAAGGAACACCTTAATTGCCAGTAGTTCCCTTGAGGCCCCGCTGCAAACGGGCTGGCAGGACAAAAGATGTTGTGCAAGTTCTCCTTGCGAGCATGTATGACTATATATGAAACACATGCCTAGGATTATCTAGTACTTGGATGCTTTATCTTATTTATCTACAATTTCCCTATGTTCTGATTGCTATGTGAATTGTCTTGTCCATCCATCCCTATACCTACCTCACTCGAATCCTACTGTTACTGCTATTGTTACTGTTGTCTTTACTTTACTACTTCTGCTACTTTACTTTTCGTACTACAAAACTGTTGCTACTAATAAACTGCTGTGAGCAAGATTGTTTCCAGGTGCAGCTGAATTGACAACTCAGTTGTTAAGGCTTATAAATATTCTTATGCTCCCCTTGTGTCGAATCAATAAATTGGGTTCCACTTCCCTCAAAAATACCGCGATACACCCCCTATACTTGTGGGTCATTAGAGAGCTCTGATTTCTCTTCGCTTGTTACATATATTCTTCAACAATTCCTGGTTATATGAATTAACTTTATGTAAGTCAGAATACCTAGAGTTAGATGTCTACTGAAGACTCAGGCTAATGTCTTTACAAAATATCAGCACGAGCCCTGGGGGCTACACTAGTTCATTCTTTGGCATCCTAAGTAAGCATTAATCCAGATTGTCTGCCCAGCTTCATGCTTGGGGGCTAGAGGATATGATATGGAATAAAGTAAAAAGGTAAGTTGGAATTCCGACTTACATGTTGTTCATGAGTGAGTTTGCTCAAACTCATGTTCACTTCTGTGGTAACCTTCTCGGTGAGGGTGAGCGGGATCACTGGTAGTGGTGGAAGCTCGCCGGTTCTCAGCCTGTCATCGTGAAGACGGACTTGTTCAAGAAGTTGGGAGTACTTGACGTCCTCTCCTTCTTATGCTTCTTCTTTGGCAGTGATAGTCCGACTTTACAGACATTGTCGGGCAAGCCGTTGGATCTCCTCTACAGATTTCTTATAAAGGCCAAGTTTGGAAATTCCCGGATTGTGGAGGAGGTTTTCAGTGAAGACGTCTGCCATGGGATCATTACCCGAAGAGGGTTCACCCGTTTCAAAACCTGAGTCACCTATGGTGACATCAGTATGTGATCCGAGGGTCACTGGCTCTGCTGATTGAGCTAGATCTTCCGCGACGATCGGAGATGGAGTAATATCTGGAGCCGCAGAAGGATGAGGGGCAGGAGTCGGAGGCACTACAACAGGAGAAGTAAAGTTTAGCTTTGACTAGCGCAGGGGCTTCGATGGACCTCCTTTCCCTTTTCCCGTGGTGAGTTTTCAGCTCTGAGGAAGTAATAGATCAAAGAACATTACATCTTGTAAAGAATTAAAACATACAATACAAAGACCTTGTGAGGAAACATTACCTCTTAAGAACGGGCACTTCCTTTGTACCGATAGACACTGTCAGAGCTTTACGCTTCCAAGGAATTATGTCCGACAGTGGATCCAACTCTCCGTCGTCCTGAGAAATCTCAGGAGGATATCCCTCGACAGGAGCAAGCTCCGACTCGGGGAGGTCAACAAGCTGAAAAGAGACGAGATATCTCAGTATTGCAAAACAATGTAAAGATGAACACATAATTCGAGTTTTTGCTGAAAACTTACCGGTACCACAGGATCTTCATCCGTATGCATGTCCAAAGACAGGTCCAGGATTTTCCTCTCAATCCGCTCCCTTATCATCCACTTGATTTGACACACATAATATTTATCCGTGTAAGGCTTGGAGAAGATCCGAAGGGAATCTTTCCTGGATGTTGTAATGGAATGCATAAGCCGGTCTCCATGATGTTGAAGAGGCTGGATCCGGCGTGCCACCCAGCAGTGAACTAAGTCGGACCCCTTAACGACCTTGTGCTTCATCAAATATTCGATCTGCCTCTTGGCAAGAAGCAAATCGTCATTGAGAGCCGGCGCATCTGTGTCCCAGGACTCTTGGGGTGTGGCGGCACCATCGACAAATGCCGGCAAAGTAGTAGCTTTGCCGGGTGTACGAATATCCTTGTGATAAAATAAAGTTGACGACCACTATTTCACCGAATCACTGGCCATAATCCGACGATAGACGTGCTCTCTTCTAACAGAAAAACTAATAGTACCGGTAATGTATGGATTACCGACAGTGATGGAATTTCTCCGGATATGAAAATAAAACCGGAAAAGAGTAAAACTCGGTCTAATGCCGAGGTACCCCTCGCACAAAGAAGCTTATGCGCTCATCTCTAAGAGAGAGTTCGGGGGAAGATGATGGAGTTGAACTCCATAGTGATCTATAACCTCAGAAAAGAAGTCCGAGGGAGGGAAACTCAAACCTCTGTCGAGGTGGGTGCCGAAGTGTACCCGCTCGACGGCGCGAGGATTAGGGACGGCTTCACTGAAGCCACTCCGCTAGTCGCCGGCACGGAGGAGCCCTTCGTCCTCCCCGACGCGGAGCTTGGCGTCGTCAAGGACGCACGGGATCTAGACCCAACGGGTGCTCTCCTTCTCCGCTGCCGCTGCCATCGCCGCCGCGCCAAAAGATGACGTTGAAGCCATTTTCTCGTTTTCCGGTGACCTAGGATGGACGGCGCTGGAGGATTCTGGGAGCAGAGGAGCTTTGTTTTCGTGGGAAGCGTTGGGGGGAAGGAAACGGTGCAAGTGATGGTGAAGAAGATGGGGAAAAGAATCCTAACCACTTATATCCTCCATCCGCATCAGGATTCTTGTAAATGCAACAGTGAACGCGCCACACATCGTGGAAGGAACTAGGTAACCCCCACGCGATGATTACTCTGCCTCGATCTTCATGCACGCATTAAAATGACGTCTCAGTTCCACGAAAGGCGGACCCACCAACGGTCGTGCTGACAGGAATGTCTGTGAGTGACGTGACTTGACCATGACTAGTGTCAGATTACGTCAGAGACCCAGTTCTGGCTTAGTTTGAATTTCGAGCTGGAAACCCGAATAATGTATTCATAGGTCTGACTCAGTTAAGACCCGGATCCTATCCTTTCTTTTTTGAAGTTTCAGGAACCCTTCAAGATTCTGCAAGCCGAAGATCAAGCTAGGCGATGATGAAATCTAACTCTGGATCTTGAAGGCTTCCGGGGGCTGCTGTTGGGGATATACTTTCCGAGTATCCTCACTGTGCCTCACTGACTAGGGTGGCCCACTTCGGATTAGAGCTTTGCTTCACGGGCGGCCCAGTCAGGGAGAAGAGGACAGAGTCCAGTCTGGCTACCGGGAGGCCCAGAAGACTTACCGACATAGGCCCGTAGTGCTACTTGTAGTTCAAGATGTACTATGTAAACGACTCTTAGTCATAGCCGGATAGATCTCTCCTGTAAACCCTAGGCCGGATATCTATATAAGACTTCCTAGGGAGAGCCTTTAGGGCACCCTCACAATAGTCTACAATCTCAACTCGCATGGGTGAAACCCTTGTAACCCATATTCCGGCTCTTCCATATTACTAGATTGCTAACACGAGTAGGATCCGTCCAAAGCCAGAGTTAGATTGCTAACTCTGGAACGACGTACGTCTCACACCCCTCTCTACCACAAGCCTCGAGGACCCCCTCATGGCGTACTTGTCATCAATCAAACGACATTCTTCACATAAACCACATGGATCCACTAGAGTTCATTGCATGTGTCTCTGTGTCAGTGTGCATCACTTTGGTGTTGGAACAGAACACATGCAATGATGCCACTCCAGCATGTGGTGTTCTTTTCATAAACCACATGGATCCACTGATGTCATTGCATGTGTGTTCTTTTCATAAACCACATGGATCCACTAATGCCACTCCAGCATGTGGTGTTCTTTTCATAAACCACATGGATCCAATAGATGCATTGCATGTGTGTTCTTCACATAAACCACATGGATCCACTAATGTGATTGCATGTGTTATCTTTACCTAAACAACATGGATCCACTAGAGTTCATTGCATGTGTGTGTGTCATTGTGCATCATTGTGGTTTTGGAAAAGAACACATGCAATGATGCCACTCTAGCATGTGGTGTTCTTTTCATAAACCACATGGATCCACTAGATGTAATTGCATGTGTGTTCTTTCCATAAACCACATGGATCCACTAATGCCACTCCAGCATGTGGTGTTCTTTTCATAAACCACATGGATCCACTAGATGGCATTGCATCTGTGTTCTTCTCATCAACCACATTGATCCACCAGATGTCATTGCATGTGTGTTCTTCTCATAAACCACATGGATCCACTAGATTTAATTGCATGTGTGTTCTTTTCATAAACCACGTGGATCCACTAGAGTTCATTAGATGTGTGTTATTTTCATAAACCACATGGATCCACTAGATGTCATTGGATGTGCATTCTTCTCATAAACCCTAGCAGCAATGACATCTAGTGTGTGTGCGTGGTGGCCATTAGATAGTAGCCTTAGCCCCAAATGGTTGCCGTTAGACCGAGTCTTACAGAAGGCACGCCCTAACACACTAGTTCTGCATGACAATTGTTACATACCATTCGATCGGGATGCTTGCAAAATTGGGATGGTTCTTCGTAAGAGTGATCCGCGAGTAGGCTGTTCTGTGACACGATTGGCCATGCTTACTGTCCACTTGCTCTGGACAAACCGGCAACACCGCGTGCTCCCCTTTTGCGAGTGTCACGAGTTCTGTGGTCCACCTGCAAGTGTCACGTCCCCTTTACTTTTCTTCCTCCCCATACTTCTCTTCCTTCCCCTCGAAGCCACTTTACCCACTTCTCTCCCATCCTGCCATATCCGCAAGCCGATGGCGCCTCTAGCCATCTCTCATGTAGCCACCCCAGTCCCCCACCCCATGTCGGGCTTGTTGGTTTGTAGCCCGGAAGTTCCTCGGCGAGTGCATCGCTGTACCCAAGTTGCCTGTAATTGCCATGTTTCACAAAGTTGGGCTACCAACTACTAAGAGGGGCCATTTCAAGGCAAACTCATCTCACCCCTACCAAATTCAAACATTCCGTTAAACTGCCCTGTGAAGTAGACGGTCGGGACCCAATGTTGGTCATCTATCCACGCGAGCTCCAACGCGGCAACCTCTTAGGCATATCGAGGAACTAAGTGGCTTGGATGCGTTGACAAATTTCACAAATCCATTCCCTCCTTTCCCTTAGCACCAGAAGTGTCAAAATCCACCCTCCAATCATAACGATCCCTTCGAACATTTGACTTCCAGTACCAAGTTGCTACGCCCAATTGCTGCGCCCATTCGTTGATCGCGAGCTCCAATGGCGCATGCCGTAGCCGCCGTTGCGAGGCTCTAGCCCGCCTCCACCACCGATGAGCTGAGCAGCTCGGAGGATGGAAGATCCTACTATCAAGGAAGAAGTTCTGGCTACATGCAGGTGAGCTACCCTTCTCTTTGCTATGCGCACTAACTATAACTTCTAGCTGGCTACTGAATCTAAAATTGTATGTTAGCCCAACACTGAAAAACTTGTTTGTCCATAGTTTTCTGTCAAGTGGGACCTTCGCAGACCACCCTTACCTGGTTACGGTAGCCCTCTTCAGGTATGACTCTAAATCAGCAAGGGTGAAGGGCAAGTGGTATGGACACCATTGTATCACGATGGAAGAAACGCATGCGCAAATCTGCACTATCCCTGGTATGGTTGATGCTCTACGTAATTATGCTGAAATATGGCCGAAGAAGACTACAAAGTTCAGCTTCATGGATGAACAAGGCATCATGGTTCCTCTAACATGTGACAGACAGATAATTCGGTTGATGAAAAGGTATGCTTCATCTTGCATGTTTGAGCCGAATTGTGATGTACTGGATGTGGAAGCTGCTGCAACTAGGAGCCGCCCTTCTATTCTTGGACAGGGTGGTCCCTCGAACCCAATTAGCTCGTGGTAAGTAAAGTCTCTTGGGGTTCGCATGTTTGTGCTGAATTGTAATTTTTGTTTTGTTTATTCTGTAGATATTAGGAAGTTATGCAACAGTCCTATTCCTTTCGCAGGAAGCACCCCAAGGTTAGAAATACGACTGCCGGGTCAGTCATTTTGTTGTCGGAAGAAAATAAAAATGAGTGGAGTGATGATGTTGGACACGATTCTGGTGCTAATTGTCAGGCGATGTAGAGTACGTGAAGCTAAGAAAATTGGCACCAAGGAAGAGGAAGAAGGCACGAAATGAAGAAGCCAGTGGACGTGAAGGCTTGGCAGCCAGGCGGGGGAAGAAGGCTGCTGGCAATGAAGATGCATAATAATGTGTTGAACTTGAACCTATATATGTAATTCAGTTATATTCTGGAGCTCTGTGCATGGAACTCGTAGGGGAAACAATCTACCCACATTCTCAGAGTAAAATGTACCGCGACTTAGGGTTTGGAAATGCCCGACTCAGTAGTTGAATACGAAATTGTGTTTGTGCCACTACTATCTGAAAACACGCAGCACCGGTTCCACGATTGTTGAGGGGCAGGAGGTCTCCAAATTCGATGGAATGTAAGTGGCACAGAAATAAATTATTTAAGCTGCTACACTCCATGAAACAACAACTTATTTCAGCTATTGCACAACGACATGGCAACATAAACAGCAATGGAAAACTATAACGCCCAGATGATGAGGAAATCGGTACCACTTTCTAATCTTGAGCCCGTCTATCTCACCACCTCCATGCTCCTGCATCCTTGCATCCAGCGAAGCTCCCGGATCTCCAGTAACATGGTGTACGTGCTTCCACTTTATAAATTGTGGTTGTCCCATTTGCATGCGGCACAATCCACATAGATTACGTTTAAATAAACCACCAATGTCATAATATCACCATCATCAGACAAAAGAAGTAATGGAGGGCTAAGACAAATTAACGGGCGACCAATTTTTTCTCCTAGGACTCCGAGAAGGCGAGGTTAACAAGTACTACTATTACAATTTAAAAACGTACGGACCTCAAGCTAAATAGAACTAGTTATCACACATCTCCTTGATCTTCCTAATCTTAGCCCGATGAGCATCTTCCTACGAGAGTAAGGATCGAATCGTCTGCTCCGTCCTTTTAGCATCTTCCTTGTACAGCTTCAATTGTTTCACTTCATTTATCCTCATGCACTTGTCAGTACTCGTAGTTGTGAACTGCAGGACTTTGGCCTGGTGAAGTTCATTCCTTGCTTGAGTCAGTTATTGCTCTTCTTTAGCCTTCAGGGCCAATGTCATGTCCCTCTCCTTATCGACTTTGCTAACCTTGTCTTGCACCCTCCTGAGATCTCGGTTCAGCTTGGTTGTGTCAACATGGTCAAATAGCTTCATCTCAGCACTGTCAAGAAGTGAGCTGACTATGGATTCTTTCAACTCAATAGTCATATCCCATAGTTTGTCCAATGTCTGCTGCATCAATTTGGGCCACTCTAGATCTACCCATTTGACAACACCGGAACTTCTGCCTTGCATCATTGCATCATGTCCTTGACACCGTAAAAATCTCCTGCCTTTATCTTGTCCTTCGAACGGTACAAATTTAGTGGGCACATATCCATGTTTACATAGCGAAGGACTGCCTTCCTCTGATAAACCATGATAGTCGAAGTCGTACAATGTATGGTTGGCCAAACACATCATACGTGTATGAGTAAACAGAGTAGATCTAGCTTAAAATAGATAAATGGTCACATATGTTAGAGATGAGACGACTCACATAAAAATGACCGTCCCTGTCGTCATGACGCGTTTCCTCACTGTACCCCCTTGAACCCATGGCGAGAGGGGGTGGGGGACTGGGGTGGCCGCGAGACAGATGGATGGAGGCGTCGTCGTCTTGCGGCTACGACAGGATGGGCGAGAAGTGGGGAAAGTGGCTTCAAGGGGAAGGAAGAGAAGTATGGGGAGGAAGAGAAGTAAAGGGGATGTGACACTAGCATATGGCCCACGGAACTCGTGACACTTGCAAAAGGGGAGTGCGCGGTGTTCCGAGTTTGTCTAGAGAAAGCGGATAGTAAGTGTGGCTAATCATATCGCAGAACAGCCTACTCGCGTGTCACATCCCAAGATTTTAAAAATTGGGACTAGAAAAAAATCTGCATTTGCATTGCATTGGCATGCCATCAAGTGCATTTATTAAAAATTTAGTTTGAAACACTAGTTTTAAACCCAATAATTGGATTACTAAAATGCATCTACAAAAGGAATACACATGGATTTGTGAAATCACTATTTTTAAGTAGGCATATTAGTGCCAAAAATAATCCTATGTTGATCTATAGAATTTTAGAAAAAATCAGAACTGAAAATCATCTCATTTGGAGATTATATGCAAAGTTATAAAAGAAATAAGAAATAAAAAAGAATAAAAGCAAAAGGAAAAAAACCGAAACTAACCTACCGGACCGACCACCAGGGTTGGCCCGCACCTAATCTACCGCGCGCTAGCAGCGCAGCGCGGCAGCAAGTGGCCCAAGCAGCAGCCAACCCGCTAGCAGCCCGCGTCCCCCTCTCCTCCGCTGACGCGTGGGGCCCATCACGGATGTCTCCTTCCTCGCGTCTGTAACAGACGAACACACCGTATCGATCCCGATGGATCGATTCCGCCGATACCGCGACGAATCCGTTTGGATTTTGCCCCCTCTCGCCCTATATATCCGCCCTCACTGATCCCATGCATTTTTTTCGCTTTTCGCGAACCCTAGCGTTGCCCCAAAGCTCGCCGATCTCGCCGTCGTTTGCCACCACAGCGAGCTCGAGTTCGCCACCGCATCCGACAACCCCGCCCTATTTTCGCCTCTGAATCTCTTCCTTGTGAAGTACCGCTTCGCCCTCACCTCTTTTCCCCTTAAACAGAACGCTACAACGCCAAGGATTGTTCACCGGAGTACATCGCGCCGCCGCTGCATTTTGAGCTCACAATCGAGGTTGAACCCGACGCTGCCGACCTCCCTCGCCTTTCCTTTTATCCCTGTCGCCTCCCCTTGTTCTAGCACTTTGACTCACCCCTTCTCCTCTTCCGCAGGAGCACCAGAGTGCATCCTGAGACCGCCGGAGCTCGGACAGTGCCGAGCATTCCAGCTGCCCGCCACCGTCGCCCGAGGAAGCAAGGCAGCCCGACGAGGCCGCCTGCATCTTGTAGACCACCTCGACCTTGCCAGAGACCGCCATACCACCGCCGCCATCACCGTCTGAGCCGCACCACCGCCGCCGGTCATTCCAACCGGTGAGCCTCGCCTCGGACGCCCCTCCACCGTCCGATCATCTTAAGAGCCGACGGCCACCATGTGTCCCCAGGTCGAAAAAGTACCAGCGAACCAGAACACGCCATGTAGCGCTGCCTTAGCATTGACCTGCCTAGTCAGCTGCTACATCAGCACGGCATATTCCTGGAAATATTCCCTTTTAAATTTGATATCGAATAAAATCTGCATAATATATATTTAACTTCAAAAACTCATAGAACTTAATATACAACTCCAAAAATAGCATATAATATACCGTTGGATTCACAATTTGGTGTAGAACATTAATATGTAATTGAATCAGACATTTACTATAAGTATTTGTCATGATTATTTAAATGGTTTAATACCCCTTTTAGAGTAATTAATTCATAGAAAATAAACTATAGGTCAGAAAAATACAAATGATATACCCCTAGATACAAAATTGTGTGGAACATGATGAACATTATTTCGGAAATAAAATCATAAGTTTACTGTGCAGATATTATCAGAGATATTAAAATGCATTATATAGTATTTTAATTATTTGAAAATATATGTAAGGCCTTTTGGCGTGATTCTTGTTGCCACTGGCTCTACATTGGATTATCTATCCAAAAGAATTTTGCCAAGATTTTAAAACACTGTTAACAACAGATGCTTAATATTTTGACTAAAATCCTATTAAACAGATATAATTAATGCAATAAATGGTTCTGATGCATTAAAAAGCTTTCCATGCATGTCATCAGTGGCTATAATGATCAGAGAACATTAATGAGTTACTAAAACCTCTATTAAATTGTGATGCATGCATTTGTGCATTTGTTTATGATTGTGCATGATTGTTTATGTGTTTGTAATTGTTTGATCGATAGATTGCGAGGAGTGCAACGTCTGTGATTGCTACGAGTATTTGAACAACTCCAACAACTATCAAGGCAAGTAGATGCTATTTTGTTCATACCTTGTCCTACTATTTTCTCTTATGCACGTGTAGTGTATTTCTGTAGATATTGTGTGGGAATTACTATGCTATGCTATATCCTATATATTTTTGGTAGGAATTCCTTATAGTTGAGCCCCGTTCAGTAGATGTGCTTAGACCTGCTGTGAAGTAAGTGTTTGTTTCAAACTAAAACAACATAATGTTAATGAACTACCTAGGCGGAATGGTTGGATTGTCAACGGAGTGTGGATAATGGTGGGGAATGCCGCCCAGGGTACTGAGAAGGATTAGTTCTATTTGTTATAGTAGCTTACGTGTGCAACCATGTGCCAGTACGAAATGGGTGGCTGGTTGGACTTAGCAGGTTGTGGTGATCCGAACCCAGCGTACCCAGAGATGTAGTGACTGGTAGGTTGGGACCGGTGCACACTGGGGTGTGGTGATCTACTTCCCGAACGGGCTTTTCTTGGACTTCTCCCTGTCATCACACAATATGAGTGTGGTGGTACGAGCTGGGTTGGCCAGGTCATATGGGTAAAGTGTACAAACCCCTGCAGGGTGTAAAAACTTAGCACTGAGCCGTGTCCCCGGTTATGGACAAATGAGTTGCTTGATATCGAGGCTATGACATATTCTCACTCATCCTTATTTCCTAATTACTAAAACTTGATGGGTGAACTTAATGAGTTGCTGTGAATCAAATGGTTTACGAAAGTAGGATAAATGTGTTTGAAAGGTGCAAGCTAGCCAAAGCTCCACTAGCCAAATAAGCATGTAGATGCTAGGTGCATTGTCTCTTTTACTTAGCCCTACTTGTCATACATTCTATGTATTGACCCTTCAGGGCTGCTACGTTTCATATTGCAAGTTATACCGATTCTGAGTGATCGAATAGGTCGCGGTACTCCACTCAACAGTTGTTCGCCTGTGGCACAATTGAAGATGGAGCCTGTTGTCTATTTATGCTTCCGTATGCTACTTTGTTATTTGAGCTAGTCTTTGAGCTAAGCACAATGTAATAATTACAAATTATGGATCATTCGATGTAATAATGATACATTGTTGTGTTCTCTGGTATTCATCTGTGCTATGTGTGCCAGTGAACTGATCCAGGGATTGGCACTATACATAGGAACTCAGCCTTATCAGGCGAGGGTGTTACAGGATGGTATCAGAGCAGTGCGTTGACTGTAGGATCGTGACCTAGGATTGGAATAGGAAACAATATAAATTATAAAGACTATTTCATTCTATCTATTCTCATCTTACAATTCTGTCTAGTATCTTCTTATCACTTCAATTCTCATACTCTTCTCTTTTGAAATATAGAAGGAACACTCTCCGTATGGATGAACTCATAATTTTGTACTTATTAGCATTCTTGTAATTCTTAATCTCCCTTTTCGAATCTCATCTTGTTCAAAACTTGAGGATGAACACTTGTGCCAAGAAGCGCGAGATAAAAGAATAGTTAGATGATGTCTACCATATACTTTTTGATAGGATTTCGTTTAGAAGTAGCAATCGATCATTGCAAGAACTTGTGTGATAGTTGGTTTGTTGTGTTTAGGTTGTGCTATTTGATAACCCAAAGTTTCAGAATGTTTCTAATGGTTTTCATAATATATTAATGAAGGTTTTGGTTAAAAATTCGTGATAATTTCGCTGCAGTTTTCTACCTGACCTGTTGTACTGCGCGAATTTTCATGTCTTACTGGTAACTCAGTTTGCGCTCATATTTTAGCATCTGGTTCTTATTTTGCTTTAGTATGAGCACAAAAATTGGCTAAAATTCCTGATGAGTTTAAAGTGCCCAGAAAAATTTGTGAACACTGCTGTAGTTTCAGGACAGATTCTATCTAATGCTTTTAATATTGTAGGTTCACCCCCAAACGAATTTTCATGAATGTAAACTATTTTATGGATGGTATACCACTAAAACAAAACTTCTGGAACATAATACAAAATTATTTTGGTTTGAGTGTTGCTTGTTATGATTGTTTGCTTGTGTGCCTCTTCATTGCTTCACATAGTTATGGGTAGTAATACTTCTCTAGTCTTTCTATCTATAACTCGTCTATGCTATCCAGATGCCTCCCCGTCACCAGTCTGATGAGATCGCTCAGCTTATTGCAGCACAAGCATAGTTGACCCAGGTGATGACACAGTTCATGGCCAACCAGAACAACAATAACAACAACAACAGGAACAATCAGCCCTAGGGAGATGCTCTCACCGGGTTCCTGAGGCTGAGGCCAGCTAAGTTCTCCTCTGCACCTGAGCCCATGGTTGCTCTTGACTGGCTCCATTTTGTGAACAAGGACTTGGTGACTGTTGGTTTGCTGCTGACTTGCTGGAAGGATCAACTGCTTCTTGGTGGGATGCCTTCCAGATTACCCACCCGCTGGACAAAGTTACTTGGGCCATGTTTGAGGAAGGATTCAGGACCAACCATGTCTCTGAAGGGACCATGAGCCTGAAGAGGAAGGAGTTCCGCAACATGCGCCAAACCAATCGCACTGTGGCTGACTACATGGAAGAATTCAACAAGTTGTCCTGCTATGCACCTGAGGATGTGGACACTGATGCTAAGAAGAGAGAGGTTCCTGGATGGTCTCAGTGATGAGCTCACACAACAGTTGTCTGTGGTCTATTGCCCTACTTTCCAGGAGCTGATGGACAAGGCTAGAATTCTCGAAGGGAAACAGCAGCAGGTAGAGAGACATAAGAGGAAGAATAGCAATCACCACTCAGGATCACACCATCGTGCTCGCACTGTTTATGATGGAGACTCTGGACATCACAACAATGGAGGCAATGGACACAACCACAATGGAGGAAATGGCCATCACCTCAATGGAAATCGAGATCTTAGCAACGTGGAATGTTTCAAGTGCAACTAGAAGGGACACTATGCAGATAACTGCCTAAAGAGGAAGATTGAAGCTGGAGACAAGCCAGATTCAACCCCGAAGGCAACTGTGAACCATGTGAGCATGGGAAAGCATCCAACAAGCTAGGCTTTCTAACCAGTAAGTTCCTGGTTAATTCATGCATCGCACTCGTAATTTTTCAATATTGGTGCACCATGTTCATCCATATCGAGGCATTCATTAATAAGAATAGTTATCTATGGAGATACTTAGAGGATCTATTAAAGTGAACTCTCTTGTTGAACTAGCTTGTTGATTAATAGATGATCATTGTTTCCTGGTCATGGACATTGGATGTCATTAATAACAAGGCTATATCATTAGGAGAATGATGTGATGGAGACACACCCATAGTAAGCGTAGCATAAGATCAAGTCATTAAGTTCGTATTGCTATAAGCTTTTAAATGCATAGTAACCTAATCCTTTGACCATGAGGTTGTGTTAATCACCATCACCGGATGGGTACTTTGATGACATCAAACACCGCTTCGTAACTGGGTGGTTATAAAGGTGTCATTGGGTATTCTGAAAGTATGTGTTGAAGCGCATGAACTAAGATTGGGATGTGTCCATCCATATGACGGATAGATATGCTCTGGGCCCTCTCGGTGGAATGTCATCTAGTTAGCTTGCAAGCATGTGACTGGGTCACAAGGATGACATAACATGGAACGAGTAAAGAGTACTTATCAGTAACGAGGTAGAACTAGCTATGGAGATACCGACGATCAAACCTCGGATAAGTATAGTATCACGTGACAAAGGGAATTGGTTTCGTATGTTAATGGTTCTATCGATCACAAAGTCATCGTTGAGTATGTCGAAGCCATTATGGATCTCCAGGTCCCGCTGATGGTTATTGATAGGAGATGTGTCTCTATCATGTCTACATATTCACGAACCGTAGGGTGACACACTTAAGGTTTGAAGTTGTTTTAAGTAGATATGGAATGTGCATTGGAGACCGAATGTTGTTCGGAGTCTCGGATTGGATTCAGGACATCACGAGGAGATCCGGAATTGTCCGGAGAATAAGATTCAAATAATGGAGATCATTTTCTAAGTTATGAAATGTTCCGGAGTATTTATATGGGGATTCTAGAAGGTTTCGGAATGTTCCGGAAGGTTCTAGAAGATATTTTGGAGTTTATTTGAAAACCAAGATAGGATAAAAGGATAAAGGGAAATTTAAAAGGGAAACTTGGGGGGGAAGGACTCTCCACACAGGCTCCTTTGTGCGCCGGCCCTAGGGGGTGGGCCTAGGGGTGGGAACCCTAGGCCGCACCCCTGCCCCTATATATTGAGGGGTGGAGGCGCCACCCCCCTTGCTCCTCCACTCTTGCCCCTAGCCGCCTCTCTCCTCCTCCTTCCTTCTGCTTAGGCTTAGGCGAAGCCCTGCAGAATCCTCTACTCCACCACCACCACGCCGTCGTGCTGCTGGGATTCCGTGGAGAGATCGACTACCTCCACTGCTCACTGGAATAGGGAGAGGAAGGTCTGCTTCGACTCCGCACGTGTGACCGACTGCGGTAGCGCTGCCGGAACGCGGCGCCGGAAGGATCGTCCTCTCGATCTTGAGATCGGCAAGTGATCGACTACATCAACCACCAGATCTAATCTCGTAACGCTTTCGGGTCTACAAGGGTTAGTACAAATCTATCTCGTTGCACATGTCTAATAGATTAGATCTTGGCTTTTATCTAGATTAGATCTGGGTTTTGTTCGTTCTTGCGGTAGAAATTTTTTGTTTTCCATGCTACGAACCCATCAGTGGTATCAGAGCCGTATCTATGCGTAGATCTGTTGCACGAGTAGAACACAATGGTTTTCTGGGCGTTGGTGCTCGTGTCGTCTTTTGCTTTGTGTACTTTGCATCTTGCGGTATGGTGGGATGAAGCGGCTCGGGCTAACCTTACATGTCATCGCACATGAGACTTGCTCCACGCTTCACGTGTAACTTGCTTTGCACAAGTGGCTTTGCGGGTGTCTGTCTCTCTCACCATAGTATAGATCCAATTTACACTTTGCACTTGATAGCACCTGTATCAACGTTGTGGTTCAGTTTCGTAGGTAAGATCCGTTCTTTTTCGAAAGCCCCAAACCACGTAAAACATGCAAAGAAAATTAGAGGCATCTAACTTGTTTTTGCAGAGTTTTTTTTGTGATGTGATATGGCCATCATGTGATTGTGATTATATTGATGTATGCAGTGATCCTTGTTGTAATATGGCAACCGGCAGGAGCCTAATGGTTGTCTTTAATTTTGTTAAGACCTGCATGTCTATTCATCTTGTAATAGCTTTATTCCAAGTAGTTGCAATAGTTGCTAGTGATGATGGACAACCATGAAGTGGCGCCACTGACCTTGACGCAATGCTGGTGATGGTGGAGATCATGCCCGTGCTTTGGAGATGGAGGTCAAAGGCACAAGAAGAAAGGGCCATATCATATCACACTAATTATGAATTGCCTGTGATGTTAATCCATTATGCATCTTGTATTGCTTAGATCGCGACGGTAGCATTATAAGATGATCCCTCTCACTAAATATCAAGTAATAAAGTGTCCGTCCTTAGTTGGCACCGTTGCTAAGACTCGTCGTTTCGAAGCATCTCGTGATGATCGGATGTGATAGATTCTACGTGTGCATACAACGGGTGCAAGCCAGATTTGCACATGCGGAAACTAAGGTTAATCTTGACGAGCCTTGCATGTACAGACATGGTCTCAGAACACGGAATACCGAAAGGTAGAGCATGAGTCATATAAATGATATGATGAACATGAAGATTGTTCGCTGATGAAACTACATCTTCTCTCGTGAAGATCGGACTTGGTGTAGTGGACTTGGTTCGTGTAATCACTCAGACAATGTGAGGGATGTTGTTTTGAGTGGGAGTTCACCTAGTTAATTTAAGAATTAAATTTGAACTCAATTCATCATAAACATAGTCTAAACTACTTGCAAATTTGTTGTAGATTATGGCGACCCCCTCCATCAATTTCAATGCGTTCCTAGAGAAAGAAAAGCTTAAGAACAATGGAAGAAATTTCACGGACTGGTTCCGTGGACTGAAGATCGTCCTCAGGGCTGGTGAGTTGACCTATGTGCTCGAAGCACCGCTAGGTGACCCACCTGCAGAAGATGCCACCGATGACGTAAAGAATGTTTACGCCACTCGGAAAAATCATTACTCCATAGTTCAGTGTGCCATCCCGTACGATTTAGAAGTGGAGCTTCAGAAGCGTTTTGAGCACCACGACCCGTTCGAGATCATTAAGGAGCTCAGGCTGATTTTTGAGACTCGCGCGGCCATGGAGAGCTATGAGGCCTCCGAAACGTTCTTTAACTGTAAGATGGAAGAGGGTAGCTCCGTTAGCGAGCACATGCTCACCATGTCTGGGTACGCAAACAATCTCCAAGAGTTGGGGATATCGATTCCTAATGAGTTAGGGATTCACCGTCTCCTCCAATCACTGCCACCGAGTTATAAGAACTTTGTGATGAACTAAAATATGCACTGCATGAACAAGACGTTGCCTGAACTATCGTCCATGCTGAAAACTGTTGAAGTGGAGATCAAGAAGGAGCACCAAGTGTTGATGGTCAATAAGACCACCAATTTCAAGAGACAGGGCAAGCCTAAGAACAAGGGCAACTTCAAGAAGGACGGCAAGAAACGTTCCGCACCTGCTAAGAAGCCCAAGGCTGGTCCTAAGCCTGAAACTGAATGCTTCTATTACAAAGGTGCTGGTCACTGGAAGCGTAACTGCCCCAAGTACCTGGCGGATCTGAAGAACGGCAACATCAAGAAGAAAGGTATATTCGATATACATGTTATTGATGTGTATCTTACTAGTAATCGTAGTAGTGCCTGGGTATTTGATACTGGTTCGGTTGCTCATATTTGTAACTCGAAACAGGAGCTGCGGAATAAGCGAAGACTGGCGAGAGACGAGGTGACGATGCGCATTGGAAATGGCTCCAAGGTTGATGTGATCGCCATAGGCACGCTCCCTCTACATCTACCTTCGGGATTAGTTTTAAATTTGAATAATTGTTATTTGGTGCCTGCGTTAAGCATGAACATTATATCTGGATCTTGTTCATTGTGAGACGGTTACTCTTTTAAGTCTGAGAATAAAGGTTGTTCAATTTATATGAGTAATATCTTTTATGGTAATGCACCTTAGATGAATTGTTTATTCTTACAAAATCTCGATAGTAGTGATACACATGTTCACAACATACATGCTAAACAAACAAGATTGAATGATAATTCTACATACATGTGGCACTGTCGTCTTGGTCACATTGGAGTGAAGCGTATGAAGAAACTCCATTCTGATGGACTTCTTGAATCGCTTGATTTTGAATCACTTGAAAGATGCGAAGCATGTCTAATGGGAAAAATGACTAAGACTCCATTCTCTAGGATAATGGAGCGAGCTACAGACTTATTGGAAATAATACATACCGATGTGTGCGGTCCAATGAGTGTAGCATCGCGTGGTGGATATCGTTATGTTCTCACTTTCACGGATGACTTAAGTAGATATGGGTATGTCTACTTTATGAAACATAAGTCCGAAACTTTCGAGAAGTTTAAGGAATTTCAAAGTGAAGTGGAAAATCATCGTAACAAGAAGTTTAAATTTCTGCGTTCTGACCACAGAGGTGAATATCTAAGTTATGAGTTTAACATGCATTTAAAGAAATGTGGAATAATTTTGCAGTTGACACCGCCGGGAACACCACAGCGTAATGGTGTGTCCGAACGTCGTAATCGAACTCTCTTAGATACGGTTCGATCTATGATGTCTCTTACAGATTTACCGCTATCGTTTTGGGGCTATGCATTAGAGACAACCGCATTCACTTTAAATAGGGCACCATCTAAATCCGTTGAAATGACACCGTACGAATTGTGGTTTGGTAAGAAACCTAAGTTGTCGTTCCTTAAAGTTTGGGGTTGCGAAGCATATGTAAAGAAGTTACAACCTGATAAGCTTGAACCCAAAGCAGAGAAATGGGTCTTCATAGGATACCCTAAACAAACAATTGGGTATACCTTCTATCATAGATCCGAAGGCAAAATTTTCGTTGCCAAGAATGGATCCTTTCTTGAGAAGGAGTTTCTCTCGAAGGAAGTGACTGGAAGGATAGTAGAACTCGATGAGGTTATCGAACCTTCTCTCGGATTTGAGAGTATCGGAGCACCGGAAGATGTTTTTGTGCCGCCTGCACCAATTGGAGAGGAAGCTAATGATGATGATCATGAAACTTCAAACGAAGTTACTGCTGAACCTCGCAGGTCAACGAGGGTTCGTACCACTCCTGATTGGTATGACTCTGCCTTGAACGTCATGTTGGTGGACAACGTTGATGACCCTGCGACGTATGAAGAAGCTATGGTGAGCCCAAATTCTGACAAATGGCTAGAAGCCATGAAATCCGAAATGGGATCCATGTACGAAAACCAAGTGTGGACTTTGGTGGACTTACCGGATGGCTGTAAGGCTGTCGAGAACAAATGGATTTTCAAGAAAAAACAGATGCTGATGGTAATGTTACCATCTATAAAGCTCGACTTTTCGCGAAAGGGTTCCGACAAATTCAAGGAGTTGACTATGATGAGACATTCTCACCAGTAGCGAAGCTAAAGTCTGTGAGGATTTTGTTAGCAATTGCTGCATATTTCGATTATGAGATTTGGCAGATGGATGTCAAAACGGCGTTCCTTAATGGTGATATTGAGGAAGAGTTGTATATGGTACAACCCAAGGGTTTTGTTGATCCTAAAGATGCTGACAAGGTATGCAAACTTCAGCGCTCCATTTATGGACTGAAGCAAGCATCTCGGAGTTGGAATCAACATTTTGATAAAGTAATCAAAAACTTTGGATTTATACAAACTTATGGAGAAGCTTGTATTTACAAGAAAGTGAGTGGGAGCTCTGTAGCATTCCTAGTACTATATGTAGATGACATATTGTTGATTGGGAATGATATAGAACTTCTTAATAGTGTCAAAGCCTATTTGAATAATAGTTTTTCAATGAAGGATCTTGGCGAAGCATCATATATTCTAGGCATCAAGATTTATAGAGATAGATCAAGACGCCTAATAGCGCTTTCACAAAGTAGATACTTAGACAAAGATCTAAAGAAGTTTAGAATGGAAGAGAGCAAGAAAGGGTTCGTGCCCATGTTGTCAGGTAAGACCTTGAGTAAGACTCAAAGTCCAGCTACGGCAGAAGATAGAGAGAAGATGAATAATATTCCCTATGCCTCGGCCATAGGTTCTATCATGTATGCCATGCTGTGTACAAGACAGGATATAGCACATGCTGTCAGTTTGACTAGCAGATATCCAAGTGATCTTGGAAAGGAACACTGGACAGCGGTCAAGAATATCCTAAAGTACCTAAATAGGACTAAGGATATGGTTCTTTCTTATGGAGGTGATGAACAGCTTGTTGTAAACGGTTACACCGATGCTAGTTGGAACACCGATCCGGATGACTTGAAGTCACAGTCAGGATACGTATTTATTTTGAATGGTGCTGCAGTGAGCTGGAGGAGTGCAAAGCAAAGCGTTGTGGCGAAATCTTCAACTGAATCGGAATACATAGCTGCTTCGGAGGCTGCACAAGAAGCCATATGGATGAAGGAGTTCATTACTGAACTTGGTGTGGTTCCTAGTGCATTGGACCCGATGGCCATGTACTATGACCACACAGGTGCCATAGCTAATGCACAGGAGCCAAGGTCACATAGCAAGCTGAAGCACATCAAGCTATGTTTCCACGCTATTCGCGAGTATGTCCGAGATGGCGACATAAAGATTTGCAAAGTACACACTGATCTGAATGTGACAGATCCATTGACTAAACCTCTCCCTAGGGCAAAGCATGACCAACACCAGAACGCCGTGGGTGTTAGGTATATTACCATGTAATCTAGATTATTGACTGTAGTGCAAGTGGGAGACTGTTGGAGATATGCCCAAGAGGCAATAATAAAAGTGGTTATTATTATATCTTTGTGTTTATGATGAATGTTTACATCCCATGCTATCATTGTATTATAAGGAAAAGCTAATACATGTGTGTTTTGTAAACGTAAAAGAGTCCCTAGTAATCCTCTTGTTGAACTAGCTTGTTGATTAATAGATGATCATGGTTTCCTGGTCATGGACATTGGATGTCATTAATAACAAGGTTATATCATTAGGAGAATGATGTGATGGACACACACCCATAGTAAGCGTAGCATCAGATCAAGTCATTAAGTTCGTATTGCTATAAGCTTTAAATGCATAGTAACCTAATCCTTCGACCATGAGGTTGTGTTAATCACCATCACCGGAAGGGTACTTTGATGACATCAAACACCGCTTCGTAACTGGGTGGTTATAAAGGTGTCATTGGGTATTCTGAAAGTATGTGTTCAAGCGCATGAACCAAGATTGGGATTTTTCCATCCATGTGACGGATAGATATGCTCTGGGCCCTCTCGATGGAATGTCATCTAGTTAGCTTGCAAGCATGTGACTGGGTCACAAGGATTACATAACATGGAACGAGTAAAGAGTACTTATCAGTAACGAGGTAGAACTAGGTATGGAGATACCGACGATCCAACCTCGGATAAGTATAGTATCGCGTGACAAAGGGAATTGGTTTCATATGTTAATGGTTCTATCGATCACAAAATCATCTTTGAGTATGTGGGAGCCATTATGGATCTCTAGGTCCCGCTGATCGTTATTGATAGGAGATGTGTCTCTATCATGTCTACATATTCAGGAACCGTAGGGTGACACAATTAAGGTTCGAAGTTGTTTTAAGTAGATATGGAATGTGCGTTGGAGACCGAATGTTGTTCGGAGTCTCGGATTGGATTCGGGACATCACGAGGAGATCTGGAATTGTCCGGAGAATAAGATTCATATAATGGAGATCATTTTCTAAGTTAGGAAATGTTCCGGAGTATTTATATGGGAATTCTAGAAGGTTTCGGAATGTTCCAGAAGGTTCTAGAAGATATTTTGGAGTTCATTTGAAAACCAAGATAGGATAAAAGGATAAAGGGAAATTTAAAAGGGAAACTTGGGGGGGAGGACTCTCCCCCCAAGCTCCTTTGTGCGCCGGCCCGAGGGGGTGGGCCTAGGGGTGGGAACCCTAGGCCGCACCCCTCCCCCTATATATAGAGGGGTGGAGGCGCAACCCCCCTTGCTCCTCCACTCTTGCCCCTAGCCGCCTCTCTCCTCCTCCTTCCTTCTGCTGAGGCTTAGGCGAAGCCCTGCAGAATCCTCTACTCCACCACCACCACCACACCGTCGTGCTGCTGGGAATCCGTGGAGAGATCTACTACCTCCGCTGCTCGCTGGAACGGGGAGAGGAAGGTCTGCTTCGACTCCGCACCTGTGACCGACTGCGGTAGCGCTGCCGGAACGCGGCGCCAGAAGGATCGTCCACTCGATCTTGAGATCGGCATGTGATCGAATACATCAACCACGAGATCTAATCTCGTAACGCTTTCGGGTCTACAAGGGTTAGTACAGATCTATCTCGTTGCACATGTCTAATAGATTAGATCTTGGCTTTTATCTAGATTAGATCTGGGTTTTGTTCGTTCTTGCGGTAGAAAATTTTTGTGTTCCATGCTACGAACCCATCATCTACTGGAGATACCAAGTATAATTTTCTTAACGGGGGTTAGCCTCGATAACACCATCTAAACCTTGCTAGCCATTCCGAATCTCGGGACGAGATTCATCTTAAGGGGGTTAGTCTATGACATCCCAAGATTTTAGAAATTGGGACTAGAAAAAAAATCTGCATTTGCATTGCATTGGCATGACATCAAGTGCATTTATGGAAAATTTGGTTTGAAACACTAGTTTTAAACCCTATAATTGGATTACTAAAATGCATCTACAAAAGGAATACACATGGATTTGTGAAATCACTATTTTTAAGTAGGCATATTAGTGCCAAAAATGATCCTATGTTGATCTATAGAATTTTAGAAAAAATCAGAACTGAAAATCATCTCATTTGGAGATTATATGCAAAAGTTATACAAGAAATAAGAAATAAAAAAGAAGAAAAGGAAAAGGAAAAAAACCGAAACTAACCTACCAGACCGACCACCAGGGCCGCCCCGCACCTAATCTACCACGCCCCAGCAGTGCAACGCGGCAGCAAGCGGCCCAAGCAGCAGCCAGCCCGCTAGCAGCCCGCGTCCCCCTTTCCCCCCAGACGTGTGGGGCCCATCACGGCCGTCTGCTTCCTCACGTCTGTAACAGACGAACACACCATATCGATCCCGATGGATCGATTCCGCTGATACCGCGATGAATCCGTTTTGATTTTGCCTCCTCTCGCCCTATAAATCCGCCCTCACTTATCCCACGCATTTTTTTCGCTTTTCATGAACCCTAGCACCGCCCCGAAGCTCTCCGATCTCGTCGTCGTCTACCACCACAGCGAGCTCGAGTTCGCCACCGCATCTAACCACCTCGCCCTATTTTCTCCTATGAATCTCTTCCTTGTGAAGTACCGCTTCGCCCTCACCTCTTTTCCCCTTTCACAGAACGCTACAATGCCAAGGATTGCTCGTCGGAGTACCTCGCGCCGCCGCCGCCTTTTGAGGTCATAGTCGAGGTTGAACCCGACACTGCCGACATCCCTCGCCTTTCCATTTATCCCTATCGCCTCCCCCTTGTTATGCCGCTTCGCCTCACCCCTTCTCCTCTTCCGCAGGAGCACCAGAGCCGCATCCCGAGACCGCCGAAGCTCGGACGGAGCCGAGCATTCTAGCCGCTCGCCACCGTCGCCCGAGGAAGCAAGGCATCCCAACGAGGCCACCAATACGCTCGCCGAGGCCGCCCGCATCTCGTAGACCACCTCGACCTCACAGGAGACCGCCATAGCACCGCCGCCATCACCGTCTGAGCCGCATCGCCGACGCCGGCCGTTCTCGCCAGTGAGCCTCGCCTCGGACGCCCCTCCACCGTCCGATCATCTTAAGATCTGACGGCCACCATCTGTCCCCAGGTCGGAAAGGTACCAGTGAATCAGAGCACGCCATGTAGCGTTGTGTCAGCGTTGACCTGCCCAGTCAGCTGCTACGTCAGCACGGCATATTCCTGGGAATATTCCCTTTTAAATTTGATATTGAATAAAATCTACAGACTATATATTTAACTTCAAAAACTCATAGAACTTAATATACAACTCCAAAATAGCATATAATGTACCATTGGATTCACAATTTGCTATAGAACATTAATATGTAATTGAATCAGACATTTACTGTAAGTATTTTTCATGATTATTTAAATGGTTTAATACCCCTTTTAGAGTAATTAATTCATAGAAAATAAACTATAGGTCAGAAAAATACAAATGATATACCCCTGGATACAAAATTGTGTGGAACATGATGAACATGATTTCAGAAATAAAATCATAAGTTTACTATGGAGATATTATCAGAGATATTAAAATGCATTCTATAGTATTTTAATTATTTTAAAATATCTGTAAGGCTTTTTGGCGTGATTCTTGTTGCCCCTGGCTCCGCATTGGATTATCTATCCAGAAGAATATTGCCAAGATTTTAAAACACTGTTAACAGCAGACGCTTAATATTTTAACTAAAAGCCTATTAACTAGATGTAATCAATGCAATAAATGGTTCTGATGCATTAAAAAGCTTTCAATGCATGTAATCAATGGCTATAATGATCAGAGAACATTAATGAGTTACTGAAACCTCTATTAAATTGTGATACATGCAATTGTGCATTGGTTTATGATTGTGCATGATTTTTTATGTGTTTGCAATTGTTTGATCGGTAGATTGCGAGGAGTGCAACGTCTGTGATTGCTACGAGTATTTGAACAACTCCAACAACTATCAATGCAAGTAGATGCTATTTTGTTCATACCTTGTCCTACTATTTTCTCTTATGCATGTGTAGTGTATTTCTGTAGATATTGTGTAGGAATTACTATGCTATGCTATATCCTATATATTTGTGGTAGGAATTCATAATAGTTGTGCCCCGTTTAGTAGATGTGCTTAGACCTGCTATGAAGACGGGGGAAAGGGATCACATTATGGTGAAGTAAGTGTTTGTTTCAAACTAAAACAACATAATGTTAATGAACTACCTGGGCGGAATGGTTGGATTGTCAACGGAGTGTGGATAATGGTAGGGAATGTCGCCCAGGGTACTGAGAAGGATTAGTTCTCTTTGTTATAGTAGCTTACATGTGCAACCATGTGCCAGTAAGAAATCGGTGGCTGGTTGGACTTAGTAGGTTGTGGTGATCCGAACCTAGCGTAGCGAGAGATGTAGTGAATGCTAGGTTGGGACTAGTGCGCAATGGGGTTTGGTGATCTACTTCCTGAACGGGCTTTTCTTGGACTTCTCCCTATCATCACACAATATGAGTTTGGTGGTATGAGCTGGGTTGGCCAGGTCATATGGGTAAAGTGTGAAGGAAATATGCCTTGAGAGGTAATAATAAAGTTGTTATTATGTATTCCTTATATATGATAGATGTTTATTTTACATCCTAGAATTGTATTGATCGGAAACATCAATACATGTGTGTTTAATAAACAAAAGGGTTCCTAGTTATGCCTCTCTTATAGACTAGCTTGTTGATTAACAAGAGGATCAAGGTTTCCTGATCATTGGACATTGGATGATGTTAATAACAAGGTCACACCATTGGTGGAATGATGTGATGACCATTCATCCGAAGTATAGCATTACGACCAAGTCATTATGTTTATATTTCTATAACATCATACGAAGTAATCTTTATCCTTAGACCATGAGATCATGTTAATTCCTAACACCTGAAGAGTATCTTGATAACATCAAACGTCACACTGTAACAGGGTGACTATAAAGATGGGTTCAGTACTACGAAGGTGTTATGTTGAGGCTCATGGACAAATAGTGGAATTTGTTAATCCCGATGACGGATAGATATACTTTGGGCCCTCTCGGTGATATCACATTGAGATAGCTTGCAAGCAAGTGATGTGATCACTAGAATCTTATATCACGGGAACGAGAAAAGAGTGCATGTCGAAAACGAGATCAAACTAGGTATGGAGATACCGATGATCGAATCTCGGACATGTAATATATCGCGAGATAAAGGGATTTAGTTACAAACGTTAAAGGTTCTCACGATCACAGAAGTCATTGTTGAATGTGTAGGAGTCAGTACGGATCTCCAGGTCCCGCTGCTGATTATTGATCGGAGAAGGGTCTCGATCATGTCTGCATTATTCGCGAACCGTAGGGTGACACACTTAAGAGTTACTGGACACCATTTGGAGCACATATGTTTCAGACGAAAGAATTGCAAAGCGTAGGAATTGTTTCAATAGAAACCGGAAATTGTTTCGGGTGAAATTGCAGAAAGTGGTTCTGCATGTGATATTGAAATATTGCAAGGGGCTATATGTGAATGTTTGTTAATTGAAGTAATTAACAAAATTCTGAATAAATTTAATAAAAGAGTTTTATTAAATGAGATAGCATTAAACTTGAAGAATTTTAATGCATTTAAAGTGGAGACTTTAAAAGGGAATGTGAAGAGGCATTTTAATGTGGAGGGGCTACCACCACATGAATGGGGGAGGTGAGGGGTCACTCCCCCATGCACCGGCCATGGAGAGGAGGGGCACCCCCCTCCTCCTATAAAAGGCCACCCATTCCCTACTTCATCCTTACACCTCCTTGTGAAGGATCTCTCTCCCCTCTAGAATTATTCCCCCATGGTCTCGGATTAGCGAGATACATGTTCCCGGTGGCATTTCGTCTAGAAGGAGTTGTTTCTTCCGCTGGATCGCTGGAGCGAGGAGGTGGAGGTTGTCCGGTGGCTTGAACGTGTGTGCGAGTGCGGATGCGCTGCTGAGTTGCGGCGCTCGGACTTCCTCACGATCTTGAGATCGGCAAGTCTACGACTACATTAACCACGAGTTCCTACTCGTTAACAAGACTCGTTGTCTTCGAGGGTAAGTTCTCGTTGGATGTATGTCCACCCTTTGCTTTGTACCTAGTAGATAGATCTTGGCGTGTAGTTCACACCGTAGGAAATTTTTTGTTTTCTATGCTGCGGACCCAACAAAGTGTACATACCCCTGCAGGGTGTAAAAACTAAGTACTTAGCCGTGTCCCCGGTTACGGACAAATGAGTTGCTTGATATCGAGGCTATGACATATTCTCACTCATCCTTATTTCCTAATTACTAAAACTTGATGGGTGAACTTAATGGGTTGATGTGAATCAAATGCTTTACGAAAGTAGGATAAATGTGTTTGAAAAGTGCAAGCTAGCCAAAGCTCAACTAGCCAAATAAGCATGTAGATGCTAGGTGCATTGTCTCTTTTACTTAGCCCTACTTGCCATACATTCTATGTATTGACCCTTCGGGGTACGTTTCATGTTGCAGGTTATACCGATTCTGAGTGATCGAATAGGTCGCGGTACTGCACTCAACAGTTGTTCGCCTGTGGCACAATTGAAGATGGAGCCTATTGTCTGTTTATGCTTATGTATGCTACTTTGTTATTTGAGCTAGCCTTTGAGCTTAGCACTATGTAATAATTACAAATTCTGGATCATTCGATGTAATAATGATGCACTGTTATGTTCTTTGGTATTCATCTGTACTGTGTGTGCGAGTGAACCGATCCAGGGATTGGCACTATACACAGGAACTCAGCCCTATCAGGCGAGGGTGTTACATCACGGATCGCTCTTACGAAGAACCATCCCAATCGTCCAAGAGCCCCTATCCAACGATATGTAACAATCGTCATGCAGAACAACTATGTTAGGGCGTTCCTTCTATAAGAATCGGTCTAACGGCCACCTTTGGGGGCTAAGGTTAGGGCTCTCCTAAGGTTAGGATCCATCTTGTTTATGAAAAGAACACACATGCAAATGGCTCGGGTGGATCCATGTGGTTTAAGAAAAGAACACACATGCAAATGACTCTAGTAGATCCATGTGGTTTATGAAAACGACACACATGCAATGAATCTAGTTGTGGTTTATGAAAAGAACGCACATTTAATGACTCTAGTCCTGGTTTATGAAAAGAGCATACATTTAATGACTCTAGTTCTATTTTATGAAAATAACACACATGCCATGACACTGGTGGATCCATGTGGTTTATGAAAAGAACACACGTGCAATGACTTTGATGGATCCATGTGGTTTCTGAACATAACACACATGCAATGACTCTGGTGGATCCATATGTGGTTTGTGAAAAGAACACATATGCAATGACACTGGTGGATCCATGTGGTTTATGAAAAGAACAGACTTGCAATGACTCTGGTGGATCTATATGTGGTTTGTGAAAAGAACACACATGCAATGACTCTAGTTGTGGTTCATCAAAATAACACACATGCAAAGACTCTGGTGGATCCATATGTGCTTTGTAAAAAGAACACACATGCAATGACTCTACTTGTGGTTCATGAGAATAACACACATGCAATGACTCTGGTGGATCCATGTGGTTTATGAAAAGAACACACGTGCAATGACTTTGATGGATCCATGTGGTTTCTAAAAATAACACACATACAATGACTCTGGTGGATCCATATGTGGTTTGTGAAAAGAACACACATGCAATGACACTGGTGGATCCATGTGGTTTATGAAAAGAACAGACTTGCAATGACTCTGGTGGATCTATATGTGGTTTGTGAAAAGAACACACATCCAATGACTCTAGTTGTGGTTCATCAAAATAACACACATGCAAAGACTCTTGTGGATCCATATGTGGTTTGTAAAAAGAACACACATGCAATGACTCTACTTGTGGTTCATGAGAATAACACACATGCAATGACTTTGGTGGATCTATATGTGGTTGATGAAAAGAACACACATGCAATGACTCTAGTGGATCCATGTGGTTTATGAGAATAATACACATGCAATGACTCTGGTGGATCCATATGTGATTTAGGAAAAGGACACACATCCAATGAACTCTAGTGGATCCATATGTGGTTTCTAAGAAGAACACACATGCAATCACAAAGGTGGATCCATGTGGTTCATGAATAGAACACACATGTAATGACTCTGGTGGATCCATATGTGGTTTGTGAAAATAACACACATTCAATGACTCTATTTGTGGTTCATGAAAACAAAACACATGCAATGACTCTAGTGGATCCATGTGGTTTATGAAAATAACACACATGCAATGACTCTGATGGATCCATATGTGGTTTGTGAAAAGAACACACATGCAATGACTCTAGTGGATCCATGTGGTTTATGAGAATAATAAGCATGCATTGACTCTGGTGGATCCATATGTGATTTAGGAAAAGAACACACATGCAATGAACTAGAGTTGATCCATGTGGTTTATGAAAAGAACATACATGCAATGACTCTGGAGGATCCATATGTGGTTTGTGAAAAGAACACACACTAAATGACTCTAGTTGTGGTTCATGAAAACAACACACATGCAATGACACTACTGGATCCATGTGATTTATGAAAATAACACACATGCAATGACTCTGGTGGATCCATATGTGGTTTGTGAAAAGAACACACATGCCATCACACTGTTGGATCCATATGTGGTTTGTGAAAATAACACACATGCAATGAACTCTAGTGGATCCATGTGGTTTATGAAAAGAAGAGACATGCAATGACTCGAGCTGTGGTTTATGAAAATAACACACATGAAATGACTCTAGTGGATCCATGTGGTTTATGAGAAGAACACACATCCAATGAACTCTAGTGGATCCAAGTGGTTTATGACAATGACACACATCCAATGAACTCTAGTGGATCCATGTGGTTTATGACTCTAGTTGTGGTTAATGAAAAGAACACACATGCAATGAACTCTAGTGGATCCATGTGGTTAATGAAAAGAATACAAATGCAATGACTCTAGTGGATCCATATGTGGTTAATGAAAAGAACACACATGCCATGACACTAGTGGATCCATATGTGGTTTGTGAAAAGAACACACATGCAATGACTCTAGTTTTGGTTAGTGAAAAGAACACACATGCAATGACACTAGGGGATCCATATGTGGTTAATGAAAAGAACACACATGCAATGACAATGGTGGATCCATATTTTGTGTGTGAAAAGAACACACATGCAATGACTCTAGTTGTGGTTCATGAAAATAATACACATGCAATGACTCTGGTGGAAACATATGTGGTTTATGAAAAGAACGCACATGCAATGAACTCTAATGGATCCATGTGGTTTATAAAAAGAACGTACATGCAATGAACTCTAGTGGATCCATATGTGGTTTATGAGAAGAACACACATCTAATGAACTCTAGTGGATCCCTATGGTTTATGATAAGAACAGACATGCAATGACTCTGGTGGATCCATATGTGGTTTGTGAAAAGAACAAACATTTAATGACTCTAGTTATGGTTCATGAAAACAACACACATGCAATGACACTGGTGGATCCACGTGGTTTATGAAAATAACACACATGCAATGACTCTGGTGGATCCATATCTGGTTTGTGAAAAGAACACACATGCAATAACTCTAGTGGATCCATGTCGTTTATGAGAATAATGATACGTCCATTTTGCATCACTATTCTATATCATAATTTACTGTTATGCATTGATATATTTCATATTAAGAGATGATACTTATGTTATTTTATATGTTTTTGCATGGTTGATGACTTTGGGAGGATGGAAAGCTGCAGTCAGGATTCTGATGGAAAAGGTG